>JXCR01140428.1:94648-100386 GCA_002079205.1 Phalaenopsis hybrid cultivar
CAGAATGTATACAACAATGCTCCCATGTGCTTCATAATACTTTGAAGGAAACTGAGGATGAGCTAGCACCTCAACACAGTTCTTTTCATGTTCATTATCTTAAAGAAGTGGTAATAATTGAAAATTTTTTATTATGAATGCTTTTTTTTTTTTATCTCGTCATCATATTATCTAGGAGAAATATGGTTTCATTACAAATATGAAAACAAATTTCAGTTATATGTACTCTTAAAAATTTGCTAAACAGTTAGCATATCCTTTTTTTAAAAATTGATAGCACGCTATTAACACAACTTAATAAAAATTAAAATCAAGAGATTTATATTACTATACATCAATCTTTATGAGTTGCATTTTGTTTTGATTAGTTATGTGAATTTCTGTTTAAAAATATGACTCGAGCATACCTTCAGAAAGCTAAATGGGCCAGTGAGGGCCACATTACAACGCTTGAGGAACATTTGATAGTAACACTAGTTACTTCTGGGTACTTATTAATCACTTGTGTTGTATATCTAAGAATGGAGGAAGTGATCTCAAAGGATACCTATGAATGGGTTTCTAGCTTTCCTCAGAAATCAAATCATTATGTATAGTTGGGAGGCTTGTAAATGACATTGGTTCTTATAAAGTAAGCCATATGTATTTGATATTAAATTTAAACATATGTT
Organism: Phalaenopsis hybrid cultivar; assembly: GCA_002079205.1. Taxonomy (NCBI): domain Eukaryota; kingdom Viridiplantae; phylum Streptophyta; class Magnoliopsida; order Asparagales; family Orchidaceae; genus Phalaenopsis; species Phalaenopsis hybrid cultivar. Next base: position 95,320 of record JXCR01140428.1, read on the forward strand.
ATCTTTTAGAGTCAAACATCATGTAATTTTCACTATATCCCTATATTTTCAAATGTAATAGATATTTATTTTGATTATACGATGCACTTATTAATTCCCATGTTGATAATTTATCTTTCAGAATGAACAAAAAAGGAATCATGTTGCTTCATGTATTCAATGTTATGCCAAAGAAAATGGTTGCTCTGAGAAGGAGGCTTGCAAAAAGCTGCAGAAAATGGTGGAAGAAAATTGCAAGATTATAAATAGAGAATTTGTAACAACCAACATTCCACTATCATTAATTAGCCATAAAGTTGACATGTTGTTTATAAAGCAAGCCTCACATTTCAATAAAGTACTTGTTGAACCAATGTTGTTTCATAAGAATTTTTTAGAGTGCATTATTTTAAGTTAATATTGTGTACTAAGCGGTTACATGAGTGTTAATGTTAGTCTTTAAATTTATGAATGTAAAATTAAATCTTTTAAGTTGTCAATGAAAAATATGTTTGATTTAAAATAATTCCTTTAACCCAGCACATAATTGCATTTCATCAAAAAGTTTACGACCGAGAATAGCCTTTTGTTGTCCGACGACGTAGCTAAAATTAGGGCTGCAAACAAACTGAGCTTGAGCGAGCTCAGGCTTGGCTCGTGTTCAGCTCGTTCAAAATTGCTCGTGTTTGAAATTGACTCATGTTCAAAATCGGCTCTTGAACAATGTGTTCATGTTCGGCTCGATTTAAATATTCATGTTCATGTTCGACTGGAAATTGACTCGTTAAAATTAAACTGAAAAAAACAGAAGTTGTTGGATTTGAAACTGGACCAAATATATGCAAAAGAATACACTAACCACATAACCACATGAAGTGTTACAATTTAAACTTAGATATAAATATATATAATATATTATTATATAAATAATACATGATATATATTATTATATAAATAATTATATATATTTTTTTTANTCTTGCACATCATTTAAGAAAAGATAACCATCAACTTATATTGCATATCTTATGAACTTAATATTCAAGATAAAAATTTGTACGCAATGGTAATTAATTTTTTAATTCTTAAATAGTTATTTGTTAGAAAAATGAGCAATATAAAGAGGTTAACCGTAAAATTGCTTTAAAATAGATCAAACAATACAATGAGAAGGTCATGAAGGATGCACTCTACCAAATGTGGGCATTGAGAGTCTCATGAGCAGAGAGGGCCATAAAAGATCAAAACTTGAGAGACCCCCCATCTCTCCTCACTCTATTGTAAATTCCAAGCACAATCAATGCACTCTGCAATTAAAATACTGTCAATTTGCACATTTCCACCAAACTATTTGTGGACATTATTTCATCAACTATTCAACACTACAATAAAAAAATGAGCTTGGTGATGTTCTTGAATGATTAAAATGTTTATATTGAATGACAGATTGTTTATATTAATGACAAAGTATATTTGAGTTTGTATTGATTAATAATCATACCATAAATGTGAGGTGTTGAAAAGTGTTCTCTGTCTTCTTATTATATTTGGCTTCTAATATATAAACCTGCTCATTTAATCAATGTTAGGTGCTTCCTAATATGNTTATTTCAAGCTAAAACGAGCAGACGCAAATGAACAAAGAGTTGTTCGTGTTCGGCTCATTTATAATTTGACCTTTAAAAGCTTTTTCATGTTCGACTCGTTTACTTAACGAACGAGTCAAGCACAAGCTATTCGCGAACAACGAGATTTTTTGACAGCTCTAGCTAAAACCTCTATATGCCAAAATATTCTAAGGGTAGATGGGATTTCCATTGATCATTGAAGGGGTTCCCATTCACTTGCTTATTTGCTTCAATTAAGGAAGATGGGATGAGTTCAACATAAGATTGTCTAAATATTCACTATAAGTTTATCTCTCCCAATTGATGTTATTTTATGTTGGTTTAATGAGATGCTCATTTCCTTTCTCTTCTATGGTTAGTTATCACCACATCATTGATATGGATTATTTGGATTAAGACTTGTTTATCGTTATGTATCTTAATAGGTTATCTCCATTGTTTTCTCTTAGAGTCAACCATGATGAATTGCTTCAATTATTTGGTCTTAATTAATTCTCCCAGCAAGTTTTTTTGGTTCCAATAACCTTCCCTCTCTTGTACATATTATTTTGAGGTGTATAATACTATGATGGGTAGTCTATTGGGGCCTAGATCACATTAGTGTCAGTTGCTTGAAATGTTCCATTTGTATATGGTTTCAACACATTTGGTCTTGAAAAGCCTTAATGGAGTGATAGTTAGATAGTTATAGGTAGAAGTAGGCCTTCCTTTGACAAGCAAAAGGCAGAAATTCTATACTCGTAACATCAAATGGAGAGGATTTTTACTCATTCGGGTTGTCACATGCTTTGATAAAGAAATGGGCAATTTTGTTGGAAGTGAAGCCTTCTCGCTAACTGTTGGTCCATTTATACATTTACTATGAATATTTTAAAAATCAAGCCCCATTATAAAATATCTTAAAAGACTTAATGATGAATTTTTTATTATATAATTTTATTCCTTGTAGTATATATGAATATTAGCTTGTTTAAGTAGCCCGGCCTTACAAAAAATTTAACTCATCCTAAATGCTTAATTGTCATAGGCTTAGAACATCTCTAAAAGGTTCCTTTAGAGACCTTGGATGAGGGTGACAAAAGTACGACGGGCTTAAGGTTTTAAAATTCTAATATTGCCCTTTAAACTTTCACGATAACGTTTCTCCAATACTTTTTGAACTCCTACTATAATTTTAACAAAGCTTATAAGCTCTTTAATGGATTTTAGAATATAGAAAAATTGAGCAATGAATATTTTCTTCAACTTAAAAAAATGTATATTCATCCTCATCTAGAGGTGTAAGAATGATAAAAGGGGAGATTCTTTAAAGATAGTGAGGAATAATCAACACCATAACTCATTATTGATATCTCATAGGGAAGAAACTAATTCAAAGTTGTTTACATAATGAGCGGGATCTATACTTCGTTTGTAGAATACTATATAGGGGGTTGCAATCTCTCTTCACTACATCTTAAGCAAAAAATTTCATTTAATGTTGGCGTATAAGAGAGCACTTTGACACTTGATGTCTACCTTCAAATTATTGAATTCGAAGCTCATATGGCACCTTCATGCTTGATACAATAAAATTCTATGGATCATTCTTTTGATTACCTACTTCATCTCTACATGTTACTCGTATGCCACAAAATCATGATTTTTCACATTAATAGATTCTCCTCTACTCTGTTATTCAACTTTTTTGTACCGCATATCTGTTGATTCTTCACATTAGTCCACCTTCACTGCACTATTCATGATGTTTGATCAAAATTTATCCATTTTCAATATCAGAACCCTGCAAGCAACTGTCAAGATTTTAACAAATAAATAGAAAACGAAGACAAAATCAAAGAAGAAGGAAACACATGAAGAATAAGAATTTTAGTACATAATAGTATTAGCTTCAATCACCTCTCAATGGCATCATATAAATAAATTACCTTTCGAGCATTTATTTAAATGATTTTAGTGATACTAAATATTCTACATTTTTTATTCCTTGAAAAAAAAAATTAAAATACTTGATTGAAGTTATACATGTACATGGACACCTATGAGGCTACTCATATATATTAGTTTGTTATTGGTAGAAGTCATTGTCCAATTATCTGAGATGGTTGGTTAAAACAAAATCACTAACCTTCATTATAAGTTGAGGTGTTTATCAAGTAAAGTGGGAATTTACATTCATACCCTAAGATTCCAGTCGTGCTCCTCCAGCTCAATTATGGCGACATCGAATACGGGTACATCGCCGGCGCCGGCTGCGGAGGACGACGAGAATATCCGGGATCCTCTACTTACCCTCCGTCCTGTAAATCTCCGGCGATACTCCTCCAACTCTACATCCCAAGTCGCCATCATCGGCTCCAATCTCTGCCCCATAGAAAGCCTCGACTACGAGTACAAAATACCACTTCTTATTCTCTTCTGGATCTGGTTAATTCCCCTGAAGTTCTGGTTTTCTGTTTAGGGTTATGGAGAACGATTTCTTCAAGCAGGATTGGAGAGCTAGAGGTCGAGCTCACATAATCCGCTACGTCATCCTTAAGTGGACTCTCTGTCTCCTCGTCGGCGTGCTCGCCGGAGCTATCGGATTCTTCAATAACATGGCCATTGAGAATCTTGCTGGTCTCAAGTTTCTTCACACATTTGACCTAATGTTTGCCAATAAGTACCAGATTTGAATTTTATTTTTCTCTGTTTTAGTTAGAGGCCGTCATTTTCGTGGATATGGGATGAGGATTGGGGAATTATTGTAGGTATTTGATGGCTTTTGGAGTTTTTGCGAGCTCCAATTTCGTTTTATTGATGTTTGCTGTGGCAATTACATCATGCATTGCGCCAGCGTCTGCTGGATCGGGGATTCCGGAGGTGAGGGCTTATTTGAATGGTGTGGATGCTCCTGATATCTTTTCCCCGAGAACTATTGTTGTCAAGGTGAGATTTTGAAGCTTGAGAAGGTCTTCTGGGTTGCGCTTCCTCAATTTTTTTCTCTGTTTTTCTTTTTTTCCTTTATTATTTCTTTTTTTCTTGAGTGGAAGAAACAATTTTTTTGTCTTGTGTAAAACTTTGTATCTATGACTATATTGATTATTGTCTTCTATAATAGAAAAAAAAATGCCTCTCAAGTCAATGAAAAAGTATTGCATTTAGGGGATGTTTGGTTGAGTGAATTTGTGGTTTAGTATAATTCTTTTACAGGAATTTGAGAAATCATATCTTTACTACGAAGAATTACAAATACAATGTAGTTTGTACCTTAGTTCATCCTTGTCTAAATTTAGAATTTAGCTGAATTTGAATTACGTCCTTCATGTAAAATGCTACTGGCAAGCTGCCGTCCCCAGCTCTCACCCGTCGCCATCGTTGGCCTCCTTCTTGCATCCACTGCCAGCGGCCTCCAACACGCTGCCGCTCGCCGCCTACCCTCCTCCATAGGCCTCCCTCCCGCTACTGTCGGCCCTCCCGC
>JXCR01140428.1:100697-132150 GCA_002079205.1 Phalaenopsis hybrid cultivar
GTCGTCATCTGCTAGTCCCACCCATAGTTCGCAGCCAGCCGCTGATCTCCGCCTCTGCCGCAGACCATCCGCTATGCCGCCCACCAACCCGATGCCGCCCGTTGTCACTGGACGAAAAAATATATATTGAAATATATTATTTTCAAATTACTTTAGACTAAACAAAAAATATAAACTCCTAATTTTATTTTCTATTGAACTAAACAAAAGTATTTTAAATGCATTGTAATCATAATATTCTGCAAATCTTTTGCATTTTCAACAAATTAACAGCCCCCTTGTTGAAGTTGTTGGTATCTTAAACTATTTTAGCTTTTAGGATATTATTATATAAAAATTTTCGCCTTTCTGTTCTTTCTCTGTTTCATGAATGTATTTCTAACTATTAAACTTTGCATTTATGGATATCCTCAAGATTGATTTTTAAACTTTCATATATCTAAGCATGTTTTGGATCCTGCTATTGGAGAAAGCTTGATTTTTTAAATATGGAATATGCCTCTTTTCTTTTCTTGTTTCTATGGCAGATTTTTGGTTGCATTGCTGCGGTGTCATCATCTTTGCATGTGGGCAAGGCAGGCCCAATGGTGCACATTGGTGCTTGCATTGCAGCTTTATTTGGGCATGAAAGGTTGCATAAGTGTCACCTGATAGGACAATGGCTGAAATATTTAAAGAATGATAAAGATCGCAGGGACCTTGTGGCTTGCGGAGCTGGTGCAGGAGTGGCTGCTGCTTTTCGTTCGCCGGTTGGTGGTGTTCTTTTTACTCTTGAGGCATTGTCTTCGTGGTAAACTTTGGTTTGCTCGTATTATTGGTTTTGATCATTTTAGCTTTCCAAGTGCAATGTAGTGTAGACTAGAATACCATACCATTGAATTCTGATGCCACTATTACTAATTCAATAGCATTTTCTCAATTACATTTCTTGTCAAATCTTCTTCATGCATCTTTTTTATGAATTTTGTGCTATAAAATAACGTGGAGATTCAAATTAATTCTTACTTTTGACAAAAAAGAATACACAGCCAACATATCTTGTTGTTTTCATTGTAAAATAGCTTTATTATGCTAAACCTCAGGCCCCGCAGTGTTTGATAATCACTAAAATGTTAATGCCCTACAGGTGGAGAAGTTCCTTATTGTGGAGAGCATTCTTTANTAGACCAAACAACTTAAATGTATTTTAAATGCATTGTAATCATAGTATTCTGTAAATCTTTTACATTTTCAACAAATTAACAGCCCCCTTATTGAAGTTGTTGGTATCTTTAACTATTTTAGCTTTTAGGATATTATTATATAAAAATTTTCCCCTTTCTGTTCTTTCTTTGTTTCATGAATGTATTTCTAACTATTAAACTTTGCATTTATGGATAACCTCAAGATTGATTTTTAGACTTTCATATATCTAAGCATGTTTTGGATCCTGCTATTGGAGAAAGCTTGATTTTTTAAATATGGAATATGCNCTCTTCTGGGTTACGTTTCCTCCATTTTTTTGTCTGTTTTTCATTTTTTTTTTCTTTATTATTTCTTTTTTTCTTGAGTGGAAGAAACATTTTTTTTGTCTTGCGTAAAACTTTGTATCTATGACTATATTGATTATTGTCTTCTATAATAGAAAAAAAAAAAAAGTCTCTCAAGTCAATGAAAAAGTATTGCATGTAGGGGCTGTTTGGTTGAGTGAATTTGTGGTTTAGTGTAATTCTTTTACAGGAATTTGAGAAATTATATCTTTGCTATGAAGAATTACAAATACAATATAGTTAGCACCTTAGTTCATTCTTGTCTAAATTTAGAATTTAGCCAAATTTGAATTACGTCCTTCATGTAAAATGCTATTGGCAAGCTGCCATCCCCACCCCTCACCAGTCGCCATCGTTGGCCTCCTTCTTGCATCCACTGCCAGCGACCTCCAACACGCTGCTNAGCTGCTGCTTTTCGTTCGCCCGTTGGTGGTGTTCTATTTACTCTTGAGGCATTGTCTTCGTGGTAAACTTTGGTTTGCTCATATTATTGGCTTTGATCATTTTAGCTTTCCAAGTCATACCATTGAATTCTGATGCCACTATTACTAATTCAATAACATTTTCTCAATTACATTTCTTGTCAAATCTTCTTCATGCATCTTTTTTATGAATTTTGTGCTATAAAATAACGTGGAGATTCAAATTAATTCTTACTTTTTGACAAAAAAGAATATACAGCCAACATTTCTTGTTGTTTTCATTGTAAAATAGCTTTATTATGCTAAACNTATAAGTAGATCCCAGCAGAAAACACATAAAATTTTTAAATAAGGGCTGCCCTTGAAATCTTATCTTCTTCCATCTGCTATTCCTTAGAAATGGATGCAACCCAAATATATGCTCAGGCATGAAATCATGTCTTGTTAATATTCCAACTACAGGAGATCTCTGGAACACATCGAAGAGTGAAGTCAGCAAAAGTCTTTAAAAAAAATAATAATAATAAAGATATTTGTATAGAACTCCCTAAAGTTTGAACTTTTAAAGAAGCTCAATGGTCCCACTTTTACAAAAAAATTCAACAAATTCTGACCTTATGTTGGCTTCTGGAAACCTTCAGTACAATTCTAGTGTTCATCCTTATGGTAACAAACTGTAGTAGTGGCAAGGATTTTAGAAAGCTTTAGCTCAAGGCTTAAGGCTAAAGGTTTGTTGTCTTTATTTCCTTAATAGGGTAAATTATTGTTTTCAATTGCTGCACAATTTTGAAAGTACTATTATATTTTACAAAAAATATCAAAATAAGGGAGTTTTACGCAAATTACATAATAAAAAAAATGTATTGAATATTCCATAAGAGGAAAGTAATTAAAAAAACAACAAGAAACAAAGCCTTAAGAAAAAAATTAAAAAATGCAATGGGAGGAAAGAGAAGAGTAACAAAAAGAAAGTGATTTAAGGATTTTACTTACACAAGAAGTTTTAGGAACAACCAATAGATGCCTCAAGCCAATCTCCCGGAACAGGATTAAAGCTTTTGCCAATGACATTGTTTCCACTACAGTGTATGGTGAAGTATTTGTGAAAGGGTGAAGATCTATATACATTTCCNCACAAGATCAGAGAGTAGCTCCAGACAAGATTTGATGACCCATATAGGATATTAGATGGTTTAGATTTGAATTAGGTTAAGAAAAGTAGATGTAGACCTAAAAAGATTTGGGCATGTTGTATGAAAATGATCTTAATTTATTTGAATTAAATGAAAAATATGACACTCAATNGACCAGATTAGAGAGCAGCTCCATACAAGATTTGATGACCCATATAGGATATTAGATGTTTTAGATTTGAATTAGGTTAAAAAAAATAGATGTAGGCCAAAAAAGATTTGGGCATGTTGTATGAAAATGATCTTAATTTATTTGAATTAAATGAAAAATATGACACTCAATAAGACACAATGGAAAAAAAGAATTCATGTGTCCGACCCCATGTGGTGGAATAAAGGCTTTTTTTGTTGGTGTTGTTTTTTTTTGCATCATTTTTATTTTCTGCATCCTAACTACTTTCAGGAAAGGCATTGGCCACCGGTTACTTCTTGCTGGAGCTATTTCCATATTCACATCCTCCTTACTNAACAAGATTAGAGAGTAGCTCTAGACAAGATTTGATGACCCATATAGGATATTAGATGTTTTAGATTTGAATTAGGTTAAAAAAAATAGATGTAGGCCAAAAAAGATTTGGGCATGTTGTATGAAAATGATCTTAATTTATTTGAATTAAATGAAGAATATGTCACTCAATAAGACACAATGGAAAAAAAGAATTCATGTGCCCGACCCCATGTGTTGGAATAAAGGCTTTTTTTTGTTGGTGTTGTTTTTTTTGCATCATTTTTATTTTCTGCATCCTAACAACTACTTTCAGGAAAGGCATTGGCCACCGGTTACTTCTTGCTGGAGTTATTTCCATATTCACATCCTCCTTACTATTTGGACTACCATGGTTTGCATCTTGCCAACCTTGTCCTGATGCAACACCACAAAGCTGCCAAAGACTAAGCAAAACAAACAACTTCAGGAATTTCCACTGCCCCCACAACTACTATAATGATCTAGCTAGCCTGTTCTTGAGCACCAACGATGACAGCATTAGAAACTTGTACAGTTCTGGTACTCAAAAGCTTTTTAATCAGTCATCAATCATATTATGGTTTGTTACCTCTTACTTTCTTGGTATCATAAGTTACGGAGTTGCTCCGGTCGGCCTCTTTGTTCCTGTTATCTTGACAGGCGCGATCTATGGACGCTGGATGCTAATGGGCTCTCAATCATCCTTAGACCATGGTCTCTATGCCGTTCTTGGATCCGCTTCTTTTCTGTGTGGAACAATGAGGATGACTTTCAGTCTGTGTCATAATCTTGGAATCAACTAATAATCTCTTGTTGCTTCCTCTTGTTTTGCTGGTGCTTCTCATATCTAAAACAGTGGCTGATTCTTTCAATGGCAACCTCTATGATCTTATCCTTATATTGAAGGTGCTTCCTTATCTTGATGGTCATACTGAGCCATATATGAGGCAGCTGACAGTTAGTGATGTCGTTATGGGTCCTATACAAATCTTTAATGGTGTTGAGAAAGTCGGCAATATTGTTCATGTGCTCAAGACAACTGGACATCATGGTTTTCCTGTTATTGATGGGCCTCCAGTTTCCAGTGCACCTGTTCTCTTTGGCTCAGTTCGTAGATCACATCTTCTTATTTTGCTGAAGAATGAAATTTTCTTACCAACTTGTATGCGGGCTCGTGTTGATATCACAAAAGAATACTCAAGCGATGATTTTGTGAAGAACGACTCTGGCAAAGTTGATAGAATTGAAGATATAGTGCTCACTGAAGAACAAATGGAAATGTATATAGATCTTTACCCTTTCACAAATACTTCGCCATGCACTGTAGTGGAAACAATGTCTTTGGCTAAAGCTTTAATCCTGTTCCGGGAGATTGGCTTGAGGCATCTATTGGTTGTTACTAAAACTTTTTGTGCAAGTAAAAAACTTAAATCATTTTCTTTTTGTTACTTTTCTCTTTCCTCCCATTGCTTTTTTTTTCTTTGTTTTTTTTATTACTTTCCTCATATGGAATATTCAATACATTTTTTTAATGTGTAATTTGCATAAAACTCCCTTATTTTTTGTAAAATATAATAGTACTTTCAAAATTGAGCAGCAATTGAAAGCAATAATTCACCCTATTAAGGAAATAAAGACAACTAACCTTTAGTTTAAGCCTTGAGCTAAAGTTTTCTAAAATCCTTCTCACTACTACAGTTTGTTACCATAAGGATGAACAGTAGAATTGTACTGGAGGTTTCCAGAAGCCAACATTAAGGTCAGAATTTGTTGACTTTTTTTTTTGTAAAAGTGGGACCATTGAGCTTCTGTAAAAGTTCAAACTTTAGGGAGTTCTATACAAATATCTTTTTAAAAAAAAAAAATTAAAGACTTCGAGTTCTTCTATACAAATATCTTTTTTTTTTTTTTTTTAATTTAAAGACTTCTGCTGACTTNCTGGTTGTTCCTAAAACTTCTTGTGTAAGTAAAAGCCTTAAATCACTTTATTTTTGTTACTCTTATCTTTCCTCCCATTGCTTTTTTTTATTTTTTTCTCAAGGCTTTGCTTGTTGTTGTTTTTTTAATTACTTTCCTCTTATGGAATATTCAATACATTTTTTTTATTATGTAATTTGCGTAAAACTCCCTTATTTTGATATTTTTTGTAAAATATAATAGTACTTTCAAAATTGTGCAGCAATTGAAAACAATAATTTACCCTATTAAGGCAATAAAGACAACAAACCTTTAGCCTTAAGCCTTGAGCTAAAGTTTTCTAAAATCCTTGCCACTACTTCAGTTTGTTACCATAAGGATGAACACTAGAACTGTACTGAAGGTTTCCAGAAGCCAACATAAGGTCAGAATTTGTTGAATTTTTTTGTAAAAGTGGGACCATTGAGCTTCTTTAAAAGTTCAAACTTCAGGGAGTTCTATACAAATATCTTTATTTATTTATTATTTTTTTTTAAAAGACTTTTACTGACTTCACTCTTCGATGTGTTCCAGAGATCTCCTGTAGTTGGAATATTAACAAGACATGATTTCATGCCTGAGCATATATTTGGGTTGCATCCATTTCTAAGGAATAGCAGATGGAAGAAGATAAGATTTCAAGGGCCGCCCTTATTTAAAAGTTTTATGTGTTTTCTGCTGGGATCTACTTATGCAACAAGCAATTCAATTAGTTCTGAATTCTAAAATGTATATTTTGTTTGCCTGGTTCAATGAGTAGGAAGATNGTTTTGTGTTTTATGTTGGGATCTACATATGCAACAAGCAATTCAATTAGTTCTGAATTCTAAAGTGTAAATTTTGTTTGTCTGGTTCAATGAGTGATAATTTTTAATATTTGTTGTATATTAAACATTTTCTGAAGCAGAGACAAATTATTGTTGTAGTATATATTATGGCATTTCAGTTGTAAATTATATTGTTATTATTTTGGTTTATATCAGTGCTCTTTTTTTTTTCCCCAACATTATATGTTGGTTTAGTTCAAAAATTCATGGCAATAGCTTGAAGATGCTAAAATATAGGGGCAAAAATTGAGAGAAAAAATGTATAATTAAACATATATGAGATTAAAAAACTAAAGGGAAATTGCTTGAAACTTAAGTAGTATGGTATCATCTTTTATTTGGGTTGGAATTGTAACGGCCCGTTTGGGTTGCTTAAGGGTAATGAAGTGAAGAACTGAAAGAGGAAGTGAAAGTCAAGAAATCAAATGGAGAAACCGAAGTGGAGGGAAATGAAGCGAGAAGTTGTGAATTTGAAATGAGGGGATCAGAAGCCTATGCTAAGAGTTCAACCTATAAAATGACGGATCAAAGCGAGATTCAACTACCTATGAGCCGAGTAGCACGGGAGACATTGAGCGTAGTGTCAGTGTTGAGAGGGGGAGGAGGACGATGAGGGAGAAAGAGATAATGCAATGGGTTTCAGTTATGTGCTACTGTCAAGTCGAAGAGGAAGACGAAGGTGGAGCTTCTTTGCATGCGTAAGACTTCGATCATGCCCTAGTCGAGCATCGAAGAAGAGAAAAGGAGGGTGAGAGAGAAATGAGTTTTATGTGGGAAGGTAGAAGGCAGGATAAAATGAGCCCAGGAGAAGGGAGAAAAAATTTTCGTAGGAAGGAACGAATCGCGTTTGCGTGTGTATAAGGCTTGACCGAAAGAAATTTTTTAAGTTTAATAATATTTAATAAGAATTATATTAACATATAATATGCATATGTATATAATGTATGTATGTCTATACATATGTATACGTATCTATACATATGTAGGTGTATATGTATATATGCATGTGTATATGTATGTGTGTGTGTGTGTAAAATTAGGATTACATAAAATAAATATGAAAAATTAATAGTTTACTTAAAATAATAAATAAATTAATTTTTATATCATAATTATGTTAGGTTTTCACTTTTGAGGTAAAATCTTACTGAATTGCGCATATTAAGATGAGTGCTTGTACTTTTAATCTATTGTAATATTTTGGTTCTTCTCGATTTTTATGCATTAGTAGATAATGATATTTACACAAATTTTATTTTGATTTATATATTTTTCTTTATTAATCATATTGTTAGAATTTATAGGTACTAAATATCATGTATTGGTGTATGTTATATAAAATATATTGAATTGAATGGGATGAGCACTTAAATAAAACATTTATGTTGATTGTTTGTATATGCATAATTGACTATGATAGGTCACCAATTGATGGTACTGGTGGGGGAACACTAATGTACCCGTGCACGTATATGGAAAATGAAATTGATATTGATGTCTTAATTAAAACAATTTTGAGATGACACTTCTGTGACGATTATACAGATATATATGATATTGATATGTTATTGATACAATAAGGTTATTTAATTAGCATCAAATATTTAATTGATTTAATAAAAAGCTTAACTGACATAAATATTATTTTTTTGTTTTCCTTGCATTGTTGTAGTTTAGGAGTATAAATATTCACTAATTTATTTTGTCTTATTGTTATTTTTAAACTAACTTTTCAAGTTAATTTAATTGTTAAAAGATAAGTGATAGAAGAGAAAACAGTTATAGAATACACATACCAGTAACGATGTAATTTTAAATATTTGGTGTTAATTTATATTGATTAAGGGCTCTTTTATTTATAAAATATTATTTTTAGATAATAAATATCAAAAAAATTAATTCTCATTGTTCGATCATTTGTTCCCGTCTTGGTTAATTCCAAGCCCCGGGCCAAGTCATGAAGAAAGTGGAATTTGAACACAAAATTTATGATTAATTAATATAATCTAGTTGAAAGGGCCAATATGATAATTATAAGAAAAATTTTATAATTATAAAAAAATTAAAATTAACTTAAAGTAATAATTATTCAGGCATAGTGATACACCCGAAATCATAAAAGAAAAAATCTGATAGAAAAGAAAAAAGTATAATCTACTATAAATTTGAGCATGAATGTCTTCACACAAATGATAACGACAACAACTTAGTTGGTTCATGAGTACAGAACACAGCCTATCAGATGTGATACAGTCGCTATAGATAAGTACTTACATATATTTTAAGATTTGCGTCCACCTCTATTCAAGGGAACTGAAGACCTAATTGAAGCGGAGAACTGATTAATGGGATGAAGAAGATGCTAGATAGCATGCCTTGTCTGGATGAAAGAATAGTACCGTTGGCGACATTTGTGTTGGATGGAGAAGTCAAAAGATGGCGGCGTGGGCAGCATCAGAACAAGTTAGGGGACATACCTAATATGATGGTCAGTTGGGAGGAATTCGTGGAACTATTCAAAGAATGTTTTGTTCCTCTATCCGCTTGAATGTGGATGCAGAATAGGTTCATTAAGTTGAGGCAAGGAGAGAAGACAGTCATGCAGTACAAGGGATAATTCACTGCACTATCAAGGTATGTGTCACAGTTGATCGCTACTCCAGAAGAAAAATGCTACAGATTCTTTTCAATGTTAAAATATTCTATCAGTCAGCTGTTAGTACTTTTAGGGATTGATGAATATACAATATTAATGAAACCAGGTAGTGGAGATCTCATTAGCATATTCAGAAGCGTAAAGAGATGCACAAGAGGAAGACTACAGAAGAACATGTAGATCACTCAAAAGTATCAAATGAGAATAAGCCCAAGAATAATTCAGGTGGAGTTAGCAGACATGCGACCCAGGATGCTGGAGTCACTTGTACCAAATGCGGAAGATAACATAAAGGTGTATGCATGATGAGCTCTAACATTTGTTATTTGTGTCGTTATTCTGGTCATATAGCAAGATAGTTCATCTCTTGGCCAGAAAGTGTTGAAGATCATAAATCTGGTAGAGCTCCTTCACAAAAGATTGCAGGTGAACAGAAAAAAAACGAGTCTACAGCTTCAGGTCCTACCCAAGTTCATCCCAGACAATCGATTCGACCTTGACTATATTCCCTTACTCATAATGAGCTTGTAGAACCAACTATTGCTGCTGGTGATGAGGTCTAATTAGTTTTCCATTTTCTAGCATGTTTTTGTGTTTCAATATCGATGTTCTAAAGTATAGTCGGGTTGTCTTGTATCAAGTCCTACCTTTATAGTGATTACTTCTCATATTAATGAATGACCCTCAATTTTGTGGATAGCAAATGTCAGCCTATTTAATAGGAAATAACTTGAGGTATATTTATAAATTTTGAGGATAAAATTTTTATAAATGGGAAAGATTGTAACAAGCCCTTTTGGTATACCCACGGAAGACAAAGCCAAGAGCCGAGGAAGAGGAAGCGAAAGTTAAGAAATCGAACAGAGAAACCAAACCGGAGGGAAATGAAGCTAGAAGTCGTTAATTTGAAAAGAGGGGATCAAAAGCGTAAACCCTAAATTTTCCGATAAAACGACCGATCCAAGCAACATTCACTTACCTGTGAGCCGAGCGGCACGGGAGACATTGAGCGTAGCGTCACTGTCGAGAGGGGGAGGAGGACGACGCGGGAGAAGGAGACGACGCAGCAGGTTTCAGCTTTACGCTACTATGTCGAGTCCAGTCGAAGAGGAAGACGAAGGAGGGGTTTCCTTGCATGCGTAAGACTTGATCGTGCCCATGCTGAGCGTCGAAGAAGAGAAAAGGAAGGTGAAGGCAAAACGTGATGTGGGAAGGTAGAAGGCGAAGATAAATCGAGCTCCGGAAGCTCCGGAAGGAGGAAGAAGCCGCAGGCTGAATTCGTCCGGAGGAAGGAAAGAATCGGGTCTGCTCGTGTATAGGAATCTTTATTCGGTGAACGCATGAACTTCTCCGTGCATGAAGTTCTCCGTGCGGTCACCTTAAAAACTGTCATATTATGCCCTATCTGGCCCGAATTCCACAAAAAAAAAAAAAAAAATCACTTTTGTCATTTTTTATTCCCGCCAATTAAAAAAAAGTTGTATTTTGTCTCCTTTAGGGTTTAGGGATTTGGAATATTCTCATTTCGTTGTCTCGTATTCGTTGGACCTGGTTCGATAGAAATAATTTTTTACGAAGAAATATTACTGGAATCTTAAAATACTTACGAGAAACATAACAATGAGCTAGAATCTCAGAATATTTTCGAAAGTAATGAGCAGAATTTAGATGCTGCAGAAGGACATTGGCAGGTACGTTGATGAATTGTTTGAATGCAGTTCTAGATTTTAAGGAATAATCTTATTGTTAATGAAGTTTGCTATATTTTTAGATGACGTGTAATGCTAAGTTTCAGTAAGGGTGGGATGTGTTATTTAGGTAATATCACGGTGATACACTGGTTGTTTTTGCAGTTGTTTTCAATTTCTGATTGTTCGTTATAGTATTAGTGGGGGTTCGGTGTTATTTTGGTAGTATCACAATATTATTTTTGTAGTATCATAATGTTACGTAACTGTCGTGAGGATTTGATGTTATTTTGGTAGTATCACGGGGTTATTTTGGTAGTATCACAATATAGGTTACTGTCGTGGGGATTTGGTGTTATTTTGGTAGTATCACAGTGTTATTAAGGTAATATTGGATCTGCTGACTTGGTTTTCTTTTATGAGGCTAGTAACATTTCTTAACGACATTTGTTTGGCGTGTTATATTGGCATTGCCATGGTGTTATTTGGGTTATATTATGGTATTATTATCGTGTTATTTATGTATTGTAACATTGTATTAATGATGTTTAAATTTGCAGTCACCCGAGGCAGAGAAATTACTTCATGTAGTGGTCCACAACAAGAAGGAAGCCTATGAACAGTATTATTTATATGCACACCTTATTGGATTTACTATGCGAAAGGAACACAGTGGTTTCTGGCCGAATTCAAAGAAGCTTAAGACAAAGAACTTTGTTTATGGTAATGCTGGTTTTAAGAAAGAGTTGAAGGACACTATTACAGTGAGGTTCAAAAGAGCGGATACAAGTATTGGTTGTCCAGTCATGATCCGATACTTCGTTGATTTAAAGGGCAACTAGTCGGTAAAGAAATTCATAGAAAGTCACAACCATTCGTTGGCGGAGGACGGTGACAAGCATCTACTGCGTTTCAGCAGAAAGATGTGTGGCGTCAGTGCTGATATCCTTAGATCAATGACAAAATCAGAGATTAGAACCAGTGATGCATTCAGATTCCTCGCTACTGAGGTCGAAAGAGTGGATAATCTTGATTGCACAAAGATTGATGTGTACAATTTCATATAAAGAGAGTGAAGAGTTCAAATTGAATTAGGGGATGCTAATTCTCTCATATAATTGTTCACTACTCGACAAGCGGAGGATTCAATGTTTGCGTGGGACTTCCAAATTGATGAGGTGAGATGTTTGGTGATTTTTTTATGGTGTGATGAGATGTCCATGATTGATTACGACTGTTTTGGGGATGTAATAATATTTGATACAAGTTATAAACTGAATAAATACAATTTATGTTGTGCTCCGATTATCGGTGTGAATCACCACTAGCAGAATATTCTATTTGGTGTTGGTTTTTTTGTCAGATGAAACGATTGAATCATTTAAGTGGTTATTCAAAGCTTTTATCCGTATAATGGATAACAAACATCCAATAACAACATTCACTGACCAGGACCAAACAATGTTTAAAGTCATTGAAGAGTGTTTTCCACAAACCAGACAGATTATGTCAATGACACATTTACAAGAATTTATCTTCAAAAGTCCATTGTGGCGTGGGTAGCAAGAGAGTCAATGATATTTTTTATAAATGCTTGAGCAGATGTGACTCTGAAGAGGAGTTTGAAGAAACTTGGGGTGAAATGATCGAGAAGGGAAACCTACACGAGAATGTTTTGTTGGATGAATTGTATAATATCAGGCATAAGTGGTCAACCGCCTTCAACAAAGAAATTTTTGGAATGGGGATCTTATCAACCCATAGAAGTGAGTCCACAAATAAGATTTTCCATGATGTCTCCAAGGCAACAAGCACCCTGACCGAATGTTTTTTGGGTCTTTAAAATGTCATCAAGGATTGGAGAAGAAATGAAAAGGATGAAGAATTTAAATGTCAGCAGTCTGCAATTTCTCTCACTGTTAAAAGCATTCCCGTGTTGAGACAGGTTGCTACACTTTACACAAGGAAGTTATATTCAATGTTTGAAGCACATTATCTACATGGTTTGTGCAGGCTTGTTGTGGAGTGCTCTGCTACTATGGATTCAGAATTTCATATCTAAACTCTCAATAATGACAAAGCCAGACTCTGGATTGTTAAATTAGACAGAGGTAATTCTGATATTACCTGTAGTTGTAAAAAATTTGAAATGATGAACTTATTATGTGCTCATGCTCTAAGGGTTCTTCAGCACAAGAATATTACAAAAATCTCTGATAAATGATGAGCTTATTACTTCGGTGGACTATTAATGCTAAAAGGAACATATATAACAGTTATGGTTATGCAAATCGTATGGTGTCAGAAATGTTGCCAAATTCTGCAAGTGGACTCATCTATTTCAATCACATTCATAAATTTGCATATCATATCAGCATGAGAACACGAGGCCATGAACTTGCCGAGAAGCTAGTGTTTGAGGCATTTAATAAACTTAAAATTGATGTCGAAGCCGTTATGAGTGGACGAGACCATCCGAAAAAGTCAAAATCAAAGAAGAAGAAGAAGAAGAAGAAGAAGAAGAAGATACCGAGTAAAGAGTGAAATGTGAATGATCCTACGAAGATGCGGCCAAAAGGAATATCCAATGCAAGGTTATAAGGGTACTAGGAAAAAAACAAGAGATGCAAAAGTAAATGTTATCTATAATATTAAGTTCTATTTTTTTTTAATGAAAGATTACTCGCTAACATATAATATTGTATATTGGAAAGGAGAAATATAATGTTTCAAGTCATGATAGCATTCCGGAATGCGATGCAAATTTATTTTCAATGGCGGTTCACTTTAGTCAGGTTGCAAAATCGATCATTCTGAAATTTTGTCTATTCGATCTAGACTTCTTTCCTGACATTTACTCATTAATAGTATCAATATACAAGAATTTTCTCAAACACAACAAAGAGGGATATAAACGAGTTTACTAATGGACATACATGATAATATATAGACTATTTATTCATGAGTTTTAATTATTGTATTATTGTTGTTTAAGTTGAAACAAACATTTATTTTACTATGATTTTATTTAGGAGTTATTATAACAGCATATTCCAATAAAATCAGAGCTCGTGATACGATTTACATGAATAAAACCTGAACACGACCGTAAAGAAACCAAAACACAACCATCGCGGTTGTCGTAAGACAGGTTTATTTCCGTCGATCCACCTGATTTCATTGGAATCTTTGGCGGCATATTCCAATAAACCAGCGCTCGTGAAATGCTTCATAAGAGTAAAACCTAAACACGACCAATAAAACCAACCCTCGGAACTCCTTGAACCATTTCTCTTTTCATTTCATAAGATCAATTATTGCTTCAAGGTTCTTGTTCATTACATTAAAAATTGGTTCTGGGGCAGTCTCTCCTTCAACAACTGGCCTCATATCAAATGTTACAGGAGGTTCTGCTCTAATTTCAGGCTGACGAATTTGACAAATATCAGGTAGTCCCTCATCTGGATTGGCTAGAAAATTTAGTTCCTCCTCTTGTAGGTCTAAGAATTTATCATTGACCTGCAAGACATTTCAGGATACAAAAATCTTAATCACCATTCCAAAAATAAGTTATTTAATAACAGTGTAAATGACTGACCTATTCACTGGTCAGCCTCTTAAAGGCCACATCTATCTGCGAGGAGTTCAAGCTAACAATTGTTGGTCATCTCAACATCCTATGTCTGGCCTCAGCATTGGCAGGCGTTACCACAGATGTATGCTCAAAAGACCAAAATTGCATAAAAGATACACAATATTCAGCATAAAAGATAATTAATAAATAGTAACGATGTTCAGGTTCTACAATATACTGACCGTAAGCAAATAAAGAAAACAATATATGTATCCAATAGGCTTGTTCCACAATAATTTGATGGCCACTGTATTAATTTGCTCTTTAAGAAAATCACATAGCGCAGTCGACCAACTAAATGAGGCAAAAGTCTCTATGTTCTCCCCAAAGTTGTTAAGTCATTCGGGTACACTAAAATTACTCGAGCAAAAAAAATAGATTAGATAACAAAAATTTTATAAACAATTTAGCAAAAGGGATAGAAGACCCCCTCTTGCAAAGTTCAAAAGATTCTTCCTCATCTGATGGGCATCCACGCCACAAGATGGACGTTTACTCCACTTTGGCACTGCACCTCTATTTAACATGCCAACTAGCAGGACAACTTCATCGGGCAACAATCACAAGTCTTTCCCTCCAATTTTGAAAACTATTTTATCTTGCTGCCAACATTGCAAGATCTGAAGTGTCAAGATATTCTCTTGAGTATATGGAGGGGGTTCCAAGAACTGTTCAACATTCATTGCTTTGAGCTCATTTCTCGTATCCTTAGATATTGAATGTCTCACCTTATCCAGCGCATCTCTAACCTCAGATGGTCAGCATCTACAGCTCATTGATCGTGGGTTCACAAACCTACCAAAAATAATACAATGCAACAAATATCAGGTGTTATTCTGGTGTGATTGTATTATTATGACATTATTACGGTATTATTGTGGTAATATTTCGATGGTATTGTTCACGTAGTACTACGGTATTATTACGGTAATATTGCAGTTATATTTCAGTGATATTATTAACGTTGTAGTATGGTATTATTACGACATTATTATGATAATATTAAAGTTATATTTTGAAGGTATTATTCTTATACTATTATTTCACTTTATTACGGTATTATTTGGCTTTATGAGATTATTGCGGTTTTATTTGACTTTATGGCATTATTAGGGTTTTATTTGACTTTATTATTTAGTATAAGTCAAGTTTTGTATACGAAAACTGTATTTTTATTAAAGGAATTGCATTTTATTTAAAAGAATTGCATTTTATCACTGTAATAATCACTATTACCTTGAAGAACCATAGTATTAGAAGTAGAAAAAACAACCAAGAAACCCTAATAATCACTATTTAAAAAAACTGCATTTTATCACGGTATTATTTTGAAATGCATTTAGAAGAAGAAAAAATAACCAAGAAAAAAAATATATTATCTTGCGAAACCCTCTTCAGTAATCTTCTTCTTACGATCATTGATTTTTTTCTTGGCTCATCTTCGGTTTCCATTGCCAATGGCTCTTCGGCTTCCACTGTCGTAGAATTTTCTTCGATTTCCATCTCAAAAGGCTCGGCTTCCATCTTGATCAGTTGAACTCTAGCGGTGAACTAAGGAATGTACTTCGACCGGCGAACGAAGACTCGAAACCCTAAACAGTTGGCGAATGACAAAAGAGGTGGTGCGCCTGTCGGTTTTCCTCCGAAGTTCTTTTTCGATAGACGATTATTATTCAGTTCGTTCAATTAATTCGGGAGGTATCGGGCGGAAGTACAGCCAGGTCCCACGTGATAAAGAAATTTAAAATTTCAAGGAACCCTCGAATGTTATCATAATACAACCATATTAATATTCTACTAAATAAAAACATAATAAAGCAATAATAAAACCATGATAACACCGCAGGGCACTAAAAAAATTACCACGGAGTTAATCACATTAATGTCACCACAATAAGACTCGAATAATACCATAATACAACTATAATAATACATCACCTCGATGTTAATAAATTGATAAGTTAATAATACACCAATCACTCCACAATAAAATAATATACTACATAACAAAAAATAGATCAATAATACTCAAATAATTCACTAATAATACCACAATATTACAGCAAGTCGAACAAACATAACGTTACATATAACAATAACCACCGTTTAATACATAGTATGTGGCAAAAGGGAGGTCAGGTCGTTGGCATGTAGATTCAGCTCCAACGTTGTTTGTTAAATTTGTGGGCAATGAGATCGGAGTTATTTAATTATTTATAGAGGGCTTGGTCAGGATCAGTGAAGAAGCTGAAAATTGCAATATATCTAATATTCATTTTAGTTGAAGGTAGAGTTTCCTGATTGCTCGGAGGCACTGAGATGGAGTTATTTAGTAATTCAGATAATCTTGATTGATAAACAGTCGAAAAAGCATTCACATTTATGATCAAAGGTTGATTGAGATGAAGTTTCAGGTTGTTCGCACATCTAAAATTGATCGAGTTATATAATCTGATGACAATGCTGATAATGTGATTTGTATCAAGTAAGTCAGGTAAGGGGTTTGTTAAATTGTGGAAACAGAATAAAATGTTATTGTAAGTTATGTTGTTCTACACTTCTTAAGTCTCATGTGATTGGTGTTCCAACTGGTTCACCTGACGGAACACCATTCACATCAGACTTAAGAAGTCCAGAACATCAAAACTTATAATTACATTTTATTTTGTTTCCACAATTTAGCAACCCATTACGACTTACTTGATATAAATCACATCTTCGGCATTGATATCATATTATATAACTCGATCAACTTTAGATGTGTGAACCGCCTGAAACTTCCTCTCAATCAACCTTTAATCATTGATGCGAATGATTTTTTGACTGCTTATCAATCAAGATTATCTGAATCACTAAATAACTCCATCTCATTGCCTCCGAGAAATCAGGAAACACTCCATCAACTAAAATGAACATTACATATATTACAATTTTCAACTTCTTCATGATGTTGACCAAGCTCTCAATGAGTCAATAAATAACTCTATCTCATTGCTCACAAATTGTGTCAAATGGTTCAAAAAACAGTACTTGGCTTGTTCGCCCATCTTCCTCCTTTCCTGCATTCAATGATTTACGTTATATAAATACAAATAAGAAGACAATAGTAAAACAAGTGTGTCTATTAAAACAGCAAAGACAATAACACCGTAATCACACAACAATAAAACCATAAAGCGGCAGCAAAAAAACTCTTTTCAACAGTGCAATAGCACAACAATAAAATCATAATAGTACCACAATATCCCCACAATAACACCAAGATCTCTCATTAACAAAAATAACACAAGAATACTGCCAAGATAATACCACGGTAACACTATAAACAATTTCCCCACAATAACACCATAATCATACGAAAATAAAACCATAAATTCGCAGCAAAAAAACTCTCTTCAACAATACAATAACACAATAATAAAATCATAATAATACCACAATAACCCCACAATAACACCAACATCCCTTATTAACAAAAATAACACGAGAATACTGTCAAGATAATACCGCGGTAACAATATAAACCATTATCTCGGCCTAAATGCAAGCATAACATAAACAGTTACAACGACAATGACTTCGAATAAAATGAAAACCACTAAAGTAAAACTCTGATAAACCCAGAGAAACAAATTGTTAAACTCAAACAATGATATGTTGGAAAATATACCTCAGATAAAAAACTAAAGTAATACTATTAAATCAACTAATTAAACCTCCGATAAACCTAGACAAATGTCAGAAGTATCCATAAAATCAAAATAAAACTCACACAAACCCTGGAACCCAAACCGCAACAATGTCTTTAAGATAAAAAAAAACATTTTCCACGAAGCTAAACTCACTTGGATCTGGATGTCCTTCTCGTTGTCTTCATCTAAAATATTCTGAATGAAGCTAAACTCGCACGGATCTGGAAGTGGTTGTCGTTCTCTTTGTCTACAGAGCAATCCATTTCGGCATCTCCAAACCCTAAAGTGCGAAAGTAAAGTGGGGAAAAACCGGGAAAAGGCCTTATGCATTAAATTTTCCGAAAAAATGAGATTCGGGTCGGGTCGGGCGTCAAAAAATAGAGTTTTTAACATAAATAATAACAGTGGGGCCGGATTCCATGTGACAGCTTCTTATTGGCTACCGTTTGCAACCCTTCATGCGNTTAATGGGCTCTCAATCATCCTTAGACCATGGTCTCTATGCCGTTCTTGGATCTGCTTCTTTTCTCCGTGGAACAGTGAGGATGACTTTCAGTCTGTGTCATAATCTTGGAATCAACTAATAATCTCTTGTTGCTTCCTCTTGTTATGCTGGTGCTTCTCATATCTAAAACAGTGGCTGATTCTGTAAAAGTTCAAACTTTAGGGAGTTCTATGCAAATATCCTTTTTTTTTTTTTAATTTAAAGACTTGAACTGACTTCACTCTTCGATGTGTTCCAGAGATCTCTTGTAGTTGGAATATTAACAAGACATGATTTCATGCCTGAGCATATATTCGGGTTGCATCAATAGCAGATGGAAGAAGATAAGATTTCAAGGGTCGCCTTTAATTAAAAGTTTTATGTGTTTTCTGTTGGATTTACATATACAACAAGCAATTCAATTAGTTCTGAATTCTATAATGTATATTTGTTTGTCTGGTTCAATGAGTGATAATTTTTATTATTTAGTGTATATTAAACACTTTCTGAAGCAAAGACAAATTGTTATTGTAGTATATATTATAGCATTTCAGTTGTAAATTATATTGTTATTATTTTGGATTATATCAGTGCTCTTTTGTTTTCCCCCAACATTATATGTTGTTTTAGTTCAGAAATTCATGGCAATAGCTTGAAGATGCTACAATATAGGGGCAAAAATAGGGGGGGAAAATGTATATTTAAACATATATGAGATTAAAAAACTAAAGAAAAATTGCTTGAAACTTAAGTAGTATGGTATCATCTTTTATTTGGGTTGGAATTGTAACGGCCCGTTTGGGTTACCTAAGGGTACTGAAGTGAAGAACTGAAAGAGGAAGTGAAAATCAAGAAATTGAATGGAGAAACCGAACTGGAGGGAAATGAAGCGAGAAGTCGTGAATTTGAAACGAGGGGATCAGAAGCCTATGCGAAGAGTTCAACCTATAAAATGATGGATCAAAGCGAGATTCAACTACCTATGAGTCGAGTAGCACTGGAGACATTGAGCGTAGTGTCAGTGTTGAGAGGGGGAGGAGGACGACGAGGGAGAAAGAGATAATGCAGCAGGTTTCAGCTATGTGCTACTGTCGAGTCGAGTCGAAGAAGAAGATGAAAGTGGAGCTTCTTTACATGTGTAAGACTTCGATCTTGCCCTAGTTGAGCATCGAAGAAGAGAAAAGGAAGGTGAAAGAGAAACGAGTTTTATGTGGGAAGGTAGAAGGCGGGATAAAATGAGCCCAGGAGAAGGGAGAAAAATTTTTCGTAGGAAGGAACGAATCGCGTTTGCGCGTGTATAAGGCTTGACCGAAAGAAATTTTTTAAGTTTAATAATATTTAATAAGAAATATATTAATATTTAATATGCATATGTATATAATGTATGTATATTTATACATATGTATACATATCTATACATATGTAGGTGTATATGTATATATGCATGTGTATATATGTGTGTGTGTAAAATTAGGATTACATAAAATAAATATGAAAAATTAATAGTTTACTTAAAATAATAAATAAATAATTTTTATATCATAATTATATTAGGTTTTCACTTTTGGGGTAAAATCTTACTGAATTGCGCATATTGAGATGAGTACTTGTACTTTTAATCTATTGTAATATTTTAGTTCTTCTCGATTTTTATGCATTAGTAGATAATGATATTTACACAAATTTTATTTTGATTTATATATTTTTCTTTATTAATCACATTGTTAGAATTTATAGGTACTAAATATCATGTATTGGTGTATGTTACATAAAATATATTGAATTGAATGGGATGAGCACTTGAATAAAACATTTATGTTGACTGTTTGTATGTGCATAATTGACTATGATAGGTCACACATTGATGGTGCTGATGGGGGAACACTAATGTTCCCGTGCACGCATATGGAAAAGGAAATTGATATTGATATGTCTTAATTAAAACAATTTTGAGATGACACTCCTTTGACGATTGTACAGATATGTATGATACTAATATGTTATTGATACAGTAACATTATTTAATTAACATCAAATATTTAATTGATTTAATAAAAAGCTTAACTGGCATAAATATTATTTTTTTGTTTCTCTTGCATTGTTGTAGTTTAGGAGTATAAGTATTCACTAATTTATTTTAGCTTATTGTTATTTTTAAACTAACTTTTCAAGTTAATTTAATTTTTAAAAGATGAGCGATAGAAGAAAAAACAATTATAGAATACACATACCAGTAACGAGGTAATTTTAAATATTTGGTGTTAATTTATATTGATTAAGGGCTCTTTTATTTATAAAATATTATTTTAAGATAATAAATATCAAAAAATTAATTCTCATTATTCGACCATTTGTTCCCGTCTTAGTTAATTCCAAGCCCCAGGCCAAGTCATGAAAAAAGTGGAATTAGAACACAAAGTTTATGATTAATTAATATAATCTAGTTGAAAGGGTCAATATGATAATTATAAGAAAAATTTTATCATTATAAAAAAAATAAAATTAACTTAAAGTAATAATTATTCAGGCATAGTGATACACCCGAAATCATAAAAGAAGAGAATCTGATAGAAAAGAAAAAAGTACAACCTACTATAAATTTGAGGATGAATGTCCTCACACAAATGATAACGACAATAACTTAGTTGGTTCAGGAGTACAGAACGCATTCTATCGGATGTGATACTGTCGCTATAGATAAGTACTTACAGATATTTTAAGATCTGCGTCCACCTCTGTCCAAGGGAACTGAAGACCTAATTGAAGCGGAGAACTGATTAATGGGGATGAAGAAGATACTAGATAACATGACTTGTCCGGATGAAAGAATAGTACCGTTGGCGACATTTGTGTTGGATGGGGAAGCCAAAAGATGGTGGCGTGGGCAGCATTAGAACAAGTTAGGGGACATACCTAATATGATGGTCAGTTGGGAGGAATTCGTGGAACTATTCAAAGAATGTTTTGTTCCTCTATCCGCTTGAATATGGATGCAGAATAGGTTCATTAAGTTGAGGCAAGAAGAGAAGACGGTCATGCAGTACAAGGGATAATTCACTACACTATCAAGGTATGTGTCACAGTTGATCGCTATTCTAGAAGAAAAATGCTACAGATTCTTTTTGGGGTTAAAATATTCTATCAGACAGCCGTTAGTACTTTTAGGGATTGATGAATATACAGTATTAATAAAACCAGCTAGTGGAGATCTCATTAGCATATTCATAAGCGTAAAGAGATGCACAAGAGGAAGACTATAGAAGAACATGTAGATCATTCAAAAGTATCAAATGAGAAGAAGTCCAAGAATAATTCAGGTGGAGTTAGCAGACGTACGACCCAGGATACTGGAGTCACTTGTACCAAATGCGGAAAATAACATAAAGGTGTATGCTTAATGGGCTCTAACATTTGTTATTTATGTCGTTATTCTGGTCAGATAGCAAGATAGATCTCTTGGCCAGAAAGTGTTGAAGATCATAAATCTAGTAGAGCTCCTTCACAAAAGATTGCAGGTGAACAGAAAAAAAACGAGTCTACAGCTGCAGGTCGTCATCCCAGACAATCGATTCAACCTTGACTATATTCCCTTACTCATAATGAGCTTGTAGAACCAACTATTGTTGTTGGTGATGAGGTCTAATTAGTTTGTCATTTTCTAGCATGTTTTTGTGTTTCAATATCGATGTTCTGAAGTATAGTCGGGTTGTCTTGTATCAAGTCCTACCTTTATATAGTGATTACTTCTCATATTAATGAATGACCCTTAATTTTGTGGATAGCAAATGTCAGCCTATTTAATAGGAAATAACTTGAGGTATATTTATAAATTTTGAGGATAAAATTTTTATAAGTGTGAATGATAGTAACAAGCCCCTTTGAGTTACCCACGGAAGACAGAGCTGAGAGCTGAGAGCCGAAGAAGAGGAAGCGAAAGTTAAGAAATCGAACAGAGAAACCAAACCGGAGGTAAATGAAGCTAGAAGTCGTTAATTTGAAAAGAGGGGGCCAAAAGCGTAAACCCTAAATTTGCCGATAAAACGACCGATCAAGGCAACATTCACTTACCTGTGAGCCGAGCGGCACGGGAGACATTGAGCGTAGCGTCACTGTCGAGAGGGGGAGGAGGACGACGCGGGAGAAGGAGACGACGCATCAGGTTTCAGCTTTGCGCTACTATGTCGAGTCAAGTCGAGTCGAAGAGGAAGACGAAGCAGGGGCTTCCTTGCATGCGTAAGACTTGATCGTGCCCATGCTGAGCGTCGAAGAAGAGAAAAGGAAGGTGAAGAAGAAACGTGATGTGGGAAGGTAGAAGGCGAAGATAAATCGAGCTCCGGAAGGAGGAAGAAGCCGCAGGCTGGAAAAAGTATTCCATTAGTAATTTGCAATCACACCACAGTACCGTTCGCGATAGAGAAAAAAAAGGCACAGTAATATACAGAGAATATTTCCATATTATTCATGTGTTATTATGTGTTATTCATGTGTTATTCATGTCTTGAGAATATTCCTGGTATTATAACACATGAATAACACGGAGGAATATTCCCCGTGTTACTGCGCCGTTTTCTTTTTCCCTGTCGCGCGGGGTGTCGTGGTGTGATTTCATTGACTACGCACGTGTGTGTAGTACTGATGTAATATATTTTTTTTTTGCAGGCTGAATTCATCCTAAGGAAGGAATGAATCGGGTCTGCTCGTGTATAGGAATTCTTATTGGGTACTTGTAGCATATGAACGTCTGCATGTCGTACCGAATTAAAAACAGCCACGTGAAATTCCATATCACGTGGATTTTTCACCTTAAAAACTCTGTCATATTATGTCCTACCCGGCCTGAATCCCGCAAAAAAAATGCCTTTTTGTCATTTTTTATTCCCGCCAATTGAAAAAAAGTGCTATTTTGTCTCCTTTAGGGTTTAGGGATTCAGGATATTCTCATTTCGTTGTCTCGTATTTGCTGGACCTGGTTCGATGGAAATATTTTTTTACGAAAAAATATTGATGGAATCTCAAAATACTTGCGAGAAACATAATAATGAGCTGGAATCTCAGAAGATTTTTGAGAATAATGAGAATGAGCAGAGTTTAGATGCGGCAGAAGGACATCGGCAGGTATGTTGAGGACTTGTTTGAATGCAGTTCTAGGTTTTAAGGAATAATTTTATTGTTAATGAAGTTTGTTCTGTTTTTAGATGACGTATAACGCTAAGTTTCGGTAAGGGTGGGATGTGGTGTTATTTAGGTAATATCACTGTGATACACTGGTTGTTTTTGCAGTTGTTTTCCATTTCTAATTGTTCGTTATAATATTAGTGGGGGTTTGATGTTATTTTGGTAGTATCATAATGTAATGTTACTGTCGTGGGGATTTGATGTTATTTTGGTAGTATCACAATGTAAGGTTACTGTCGTGGGGATTTGGTGTTATTTTGGGAGTATCACAGTGTTATTAAAGTAATATTGGATCTACTGACTTGGTTTTCTTTTATGAGGCTAGTAACATTTCTTAACGTCATTTGTTCAGCATGTTATATTGGCATTGTCATGGTGTTATTTGGGTTATATTATGGTATTATTATTGTGTTATTCATGTATTGTAACATTGTATTAATGATGTTTAAATTTGCAGTCACCTGAGGCAGAGAAATTACTTCATGCAGTGGTCCACAACGAGAAGGAAGCCTATGAACAATATTGTTATATGCACACCATATTGGATTTACTGTGCGAAAGGAACACAGTGGTTTCTGGCCGAATTCTAAGAAGTTTTAGACAAAGGACTTTGTTTGTGGTAAGGCTGGTTTCAAGAAAGAGTTGAAAGACACTATCACGGTCAGGTTCGAAAGAGCGGACACAAGAACTGGTTGTCCAGCAATGATCCGATACTTCGTTGATTTAGAGGGCAACTGGTCGGTAAAGAAATTCATAGAAAGTCACAACCATCCGTTGGCGGAGGACGGTGACAAGCATCTAAGCTGAAAGATGTGTGACGTCAGTGCTGATATCCTTAGATCAATGACAAAATCAGGGATTAGAACCAGTGATGCATTCAGATTCCTCGCTACTGAGGTCGGAGGAGTGGAGAATATTGATTGCACAAAGAGGGATGTGTATAACTTCATACAAAGAGAGAGAAGAGTTCAAATTGAATTAGGGGATGCTAATTCTCTCATACAATTGTTCACTACTCGATAAGCGGAGGATCCAATGTTTGTGTGGGACTTCCAAATTGATGAGGTGGGATGTTTGGTGAATTTTTTATGGTGCGATGGGATGTCCATGATTGATTACGACTATTTTGGGATGTAATAATATTTGATACAAGCTATAGACTGAATAAATATAATTTATGTTTTGCTCTGATTATCGGTGTGAATCACCATTGGCAGAATGTTCCATTTGGTGTTGGTTTTTTGTCAGATGAAACGATTGAATCATTCAAGTGGTTATTCAAAGCTTTTATTTGTATAATGGATAACAAGCATCCAATAACAATATTCACTGACTAGGACCAAGCAATGTCTAAAGCCATTGAAGAGTATTTTCCACAAACCAGACATAGATTATGTCAATGGCACATTTACAAGAAGTTATCTTCAAAAGTCCATTGTGGCGTGGGTAGCAAAAGAGTCAATAATCTTTTTTATAAATGTTTGAGCAAATGTGACTCTGAAGAGGAGTTTGAAGAAACTTGGGGTGAAATGATCGAGAAAAGAAACCTACACGAGAATGTTTTGTTGGATGAATTGTATAATATCAAGCATAAGTGGTCAATCGCCTTCAACAAAGAATTTTTTGGAATGAGATTCTATCAACACAAAGAAGTGAGTCCACAAATAAGATTTTTCATGATGTCTCCAAGGCAACAAGCACCCTGACCGAATGTTTTTTGGGTCTTGAAAATGTCATCAAGGATTAGAAAAGAAATGAAAAAGATGAAGAATTTAAATGTCAGCAGTCTGTAATTTCTCCCACCGTTAAAAGCAGTCCCGTGTTGAGACAAGTTGCTACACTTTACATAAGGAAGTTATATTCAATGTTTGAAGCACAGTTTCTACATGGTTTGTGTGGGCTTGCTATGGAGTGCTCCGCTACTATGGATTCAGAATTTCATATCTGAACTCTCAATAATAAGGACAAAGCCAGACCCTAGACTGTTAAATTGGATAGATGTAATTCTGATATTACCTGTAATTGTAACAAATTTGAAATGATGGGCTTATTATGTGCTCATGCTCTAAGGGTTCTTCAGCACAAAAATATTACAAAAATCCCTGATAAATATATATTACTTCGGTGGACTATTAATGCTAAAAGGGACATATATAACAGTTATGATTATGCAAATCGTAGAAGTCAGAAATGTTGCCAAACTCTGCAAGTGGACTCATCTATCTCAATCACTTTCATAAATTTGCATACCATATTGGCACGAGAACACAAGACCATGAACTTGCCGAGAAGCTAGTGTTGGAGGTATTTAATAAACTTAAAATCAATGTTGAAGCCGTTATGAGTGGACGAGACCATCCGGAAAAGTCAAAATCAAAGAAGAAGAAGGCACCGAGTAAAGAGCGAAATGTGAATGATCTCACGAAGATGCGGCCAAAAGGAATATCCAATGCAAGGTTAAAAGGGTACTGGGAAAATAACAAGAGTTGCAAAAGTAAAATGTTACCTATAATATTAAGTTCTGTTTTTTTTTATGAAAGATTACTCCCTAACATGTAATATTGTATACAGGAAATGAGAAAGATAATGTTTCAAGTCATGATAGCATTCCGGAATACGATCCAAAGTTATTTTCAATGGCGGATCACTTTAGTCAGGTTGTGAAATCGATCATTCTGAAATTTTGTCTATTCGATCTAGACTTCTTTCCTGACATTTACTCATTAATAGTATCAATGTACAAGAATTTTCTCAAACACAACAAAGAGGGACATATACGAGCTTACTGATGGACATACATGATAATATATAGACTATTTATTCAGGAGTTTTTATTGTTGTATTATTTTTGTTTAAGTTGAAACATACATTTATTTTACTGTGGTTTTATTTAGGAGTTATTATGGCATCATATTCCAATAAAACCAGCGCTCGTGATACAATTTACATGAATAAAACCTGAACACGACCGTAAAGAAACCAAAACACAACTAGCGTGGTTGTCGTAAGAAAAGTTTATTTCCGCTGATCTGTCTGGTTTCATTGGAACATTTGGTGGCATATTCCAATAAAATCAGTGTTCGTGAAACGCTTCATAAGAATAAAACCTGAACACGACCAATAAAACCAACCCTCGGAACTCCTTGAACCATTTCTCCTGTCCTTTGATAAGATCAATTATTGCTTCAAGGTTCTTGTTCATTACATTGAAAATTGGTTCTGGGGGGGGCAGTCTCCTCTTCAACAACTGGCCCCATATCAAATGTTACAGGAGGTTTTGCTCTAATTTCAGGCTAACAAATTTGACAAATATCAGGTAGTCCCTCATCTGGATTGGCCAGAAAATTTAGTTCCTCTTCTTGTAGGTCCAAGAATTTATCATTGACCTGCAAGACATTTCAGGATACAAAAACCTTAATCAATATTCCAAAAATAAGTTATTTAACAATAATGTAAATTACTGACATGTTCACTGGTCAGCCTCTTAAAGGAAACATATATCTGCGAGGAGTTCAATCTAACAGTTGTTGGTCATCTCAACATCCTAGGTCTGACCTCAACATTGGCAGGCGTTACCACAGATGTATGCTCAAAAAATCAGATCTGCATAAAAGATACACAATATTCAGCATAAAAGATAATTAATAAACAGTAACGATGTTCAGGTTCTACAATATAATGACCGTAAGCAAATAAAGAAAACCATTTTTGTATCCAATAGGCTTGTTCCGCAATAATTTGATGGTCCCTGCATTAATTTGCTCTATAAGAAAATCACAGAGCGCAATCGACCAATTAAATGAGACAAAAGTCTTTATGTTCTCTCTAAAGTTGTTAAGTCCTTCGGGTAAACTAAAATTACTCGAGCAAAAAAATAGATTAGATAACAAAAATTTTATAAACAATTTAGCAAAATGGGTAGAAGACCCCCCTCTTGCGAAGTCCAAAAGATTATTCCTCATCTGCTGGGCATCCACGCCATAAAATGGACGTTTACTCCACTTTGGCACTGTACCTTGGCATGCCAATTAGCAGGGCAACTTCATCGGGCAACAGTCTCTTTCCCTCCAATTTTGAAAACTATTTTATCTTGCTGCCAACATTGCAAGATCTGAAGTGTCAAGACATTCTCTTGAGGATATAGAGGGAGGTCCACGAATTGTTCAACATTCATTGCTTTGAGCTCATTTCTCGTATCCTCGGATATTGAATGCCTCACCTTATCCAGCGCATCTCTAACCACAGATGGTTGGCATCTACAGCTCAACAAATCTACCAAAAATAACACAATGCAACAATTATCAGGTGTTATTCCGGCGTGATTGTATTATTATGGTATTATAACGGTATTATTGTGGTAATATTTTGATGGTATTATTCACGTAGTACTACGGTATTATTACTGTAATATTGTGGTTATTATTCAGTGATATTATTAGCGTTGTAGTACGGTATTATTACGATATTATTATGGTATTATTAAGGTTATATTTTGAAGGTATTATTCTTGTACTATTAATTCACTTTATTACAGTATTATTTGACTTTATGGGATTATTAGGGTTTTATTTGACTTTATTATTTAGTACAAGTCAAGTTTTGTATACAAAAACTGTATTTTTATTAAAGGAACTGCATTTTATTTAAAATAACTGCATTTTATCACCGTAATAATCACTATTACCTTGAAAACCCATAGTATTAGAAGAAGAAAAAACAACCAAGAAACCCTAATAATCACTATTTAAAAGAGCTGCATTTTATCATGGTATTATTTAGAAATGCATTTAGAAGAAGAATTGCATTTAAAAGAAGAAAATACAACCAAGAAAAAAAAAACATTACCTTGTGGAACCCTCTTCAGTAACCTTCTTCTTACGGTCATTAGTTTTTTTCTTGGACTACATTCTTGACGGCTCATCTTCGGTTTCCATTGTCAATGACTCTTCGGCTTCCACTGTCGTAGGGTTTTCTTTGATTTCCATCTCAAAAGGCTCAGCTTCCATCTTGATCAATTGAACTCTAGCGGTGAACTGAGAATGTACTTCGACCGGCGAATGAAGACTCGAAACTCTAAACATATGGCGAATGACAAAAGAGGTGGTGCGCCTGTCGGTTTTCCTCTGGAGTTCTTTTTCGATAAACATTTCGTATTTTGTTCGTTCAATTAATTCTGGAGGTATCGAGCGGGAGTACAGCCGGGTCCCACGTGAAAAAAAAAATTTAAAATTTCAAGGAACCCTCGAATGTTATCATAATACAATCATAATAATACTCCACTAAATAAAAACATAATAAAGCAACAATAAAATTACGATAACACCGCAGGGCACTAAAAAAATTACCGCGGAGCTAATCACATTAATGTCACCACAATAAGACTCGAATAATATCATAATACAACCATAATAATATATCACATCGATGTTAATAAACAGATAAGTTAATATTATGTCAATCACTCCGCAATAAAATAATATACTATATAATGAAAAATAGATCAATAATACTCGAATAATTCACTAATAATACCACAATATTACAACAAGTCGAATAAACATAATGATACATATAACAATAATCACCGTTTAATACATAGTATGCGGCAAAGGGGAGGCTAGGTCGTTGGCATGTAGATTCAGCTCGAACTATGTTTGTTAAATTTGTGGGCAATGAGATCAGAGTTATTTAGTTACTCATTGAGGGCTTGGTTAGGATCAGTGAAGAAGCTGAAAATTGCAACATATCTAATATTCATTTTAGTTGAATGTAGAGTTTTCTGATTGCTCAGAGGCAATGAGATGGAGTTATTTAGTGATTCAGATAATATTGATTGATAGGCAGTCAAAAAATCATTCACATCTATGATCAAAGGTTGATTGAGAGGAAGTTTCAGGTTGTTCGCGCGTCTAAAATTGATCGAGTTATATAATCTTATGACAATGTTGATGATGTGATTTGTATCAAGTAATTCAGGTAATGAGTTTGTTAAATTGTGGAAATAGAATAAAATGTTATTGCAAGTTATGTTGTTCTACACTTCTTAAGTCTCATGTCACTGGTGTTCCAACTGGTTCACCTGACGGAACACCATTCACATCAGACTTAAGAAGTCTAGAACATCAAAAATTACAATTACATTTTATTCTGTTTCCACAATTTAGCAAACCCATTACGACTTACTTGATATAAATCACATCTTCGGCATTGGCATCAGATTATATAAATCGATCAACTTTAGATGTGAGAACCGCCTGAAACTTCATCTCAATCAACCTTTGATCATTGATGTGAATGATTTTTCGACTGCTTATCAATCAAGATTATATGAATCACTAAATAACTTTATCTCATTGCCTCCGAGAAATCAGGAAACTCTCCCTCAACTAAAATGAATATTACACATATTACAATTTTCAACTTCTTCATGATGCTGACCAAGCTCTCAATGAGTCAATAAATAATTCTATCTCAGTGCAACACAAATTTGTGTCAAATGGTTCAAAAAACAGTACTTGGCTTGTTCGCCCATCTTCCTCCTTTCCTGCTTTCAATGATTTAAGTTATAGAAATATAAATAAGAAGACAATAGTAAAACAAGTACGTCTATTAAAACAACACGCAACAATAAAACCATAAATCCGCAGAAAAAAAAAACTCTCTTCAACAGTACAATAGCACAACAATAAAACCATAATAATACCACAATAACCCCATAATAACACCAACATCCCTCATTAACAAAAATAACACGAGAATACTGCCTAGATAATATCGCGGTAACAATAAATCACTGCCCCACAATAACACCAACAACAAAAACAATAACACCATAATCACACAACAATAAAACCATAAAATCGTAGCAAAAAAACACTCTTCAATAGTACAATAACACAATAATAAAATCATAATAATACCACAATAACCCCATAATAACACCAACATCCTTTATTAATAAAAATAACACGAGAATACTGCCAAGATAATACCGCGGTAACACTATAAACCATTACCCCGGCCTAAATGCAAGCATAAAATAAACAGTTACAACGACAACAACTTCGAATAAAATGAAAACCACTAAAGTAAAACTCTCATAAACCCAGAGAAACAAATTGTTAAACACAAACAATGATATGTCAGAACTATACCTCAGATAAAAAATTAAACTAACACTATTAAATCAACTAATTAAACCTCCGATAATCCCAGACAAATGCCAGAAGTATCCATAAAATCAAAAAATATAACTCGCACAAAGCTTGGAACTCAAACCGCAACAATGTCTTTAAGATAAAAAAACATTCTCCACGAAGCTAAACTCACTTGGATTTGGATGTCCTTCTCGTCGTCTTCGTCGAAAATATTATGAACGAAGCTAAACTCACATGGATCTGGAAGTGGTTGTCCTTCTCTTCGTCTGCAGAGTAATCCATTTCGGCAGCTCCAAACCCTAAAGTGCGAAAGTAAAATGGGTGAAAATCGGGAAAGGGCCTTATGCATTAAATTTTCCGGAAAAAGGAAGGTCGGGTCGGGCATAAAAAAATAGAGTTTTTAACATAAATAATAGCGGTGGGGCCGGATTCCATGTGACAGCTTCTTATTGGCTACCGTTTGCAAGCCTTCATGTTGTACACGTACCGAATAAAAATTTTGTGTATAGGGATTGATCAAAAGAAATTTTTTAGGGTGTTTAATAATATTTAATAAGAATTTTATATATATATA
>JXCR01140428.1:132468-190481 GCA_002079205.1 Phalaenopsis hybrid cultivar
TATATATATAAAATAAGGATTACATAAAATACATATGAAAAGTTACTAGTTTACTTAAAATAATAAGTAAATTAATTTTATATGATGTTTAGGTTAGGTTTTCACTTTAAAAGAGACGGCATCAGGGCAAAATCTTATCGAATTAAACTTCATCGAGGTGAGTACTCGCACTTTTAATCTATGATAATATTTTGGCTATTTTATTTCTATGCATTAGTAAATAATGCTATTTGCATAAATTTTATTTTGATTTATATATTTTTCTTTATTGGTCACATTGTTATGAATGTTTATAACTTCTTAATATAATGCATTTGTGTATGTTATATACAATATAATGAATTAAATGCAACAAGCACATAAATATATATTTATGTTGATTGTTTGTATGTACATGACTGACTATGATGGAGTCACCCATTAATAGTACTGGTGAGAAAACATTAAGGTAACTGTGCACGTACATAAAAAGGATATTGATATTAATGTGTTTTAATTGACAAAATTTTTAGACGGTGCTTCTATGATGATTGTACATATATAATATGATATTAATTGTTATTGATACAACAATGTTATTTAATTAATATCAAATATTTTATTGATTTATTAACAAGCTTAATTGACATGTATATTTTTTTTCGTTTCTTTTGCATTGTTGTAGTCTAGAAGTAGAAGTATTCATTGGCTTGTTTTGTCTCATTGTTATTTTTAAATTAATTTTTCATATTAATTTAACTAATTAAAAGATGAGCGATAAAAGAGAAAACGTTTATAGAAAACATATACAACCAGTAATGAGGTAATTTTAAATTTTTTGTGGTAAATTATATTAATTAGTGGTTCTTTCATTTATAAAATGTCATTTTTAGATAATAAATATCAAAAAAATTAAATTTCATCATCTCATCATCTGTTCCCGTCTTTATTAATTCCAAATGGAGTTTCATTTAATTACAAACGAAATTTCATTTAATATCTATATTATAATAGAGTATAATCAAATCATTATATCTAAAAACAATTATAATGCTTATGCAACCAAATATTTCATTGGAAATCATAAATTAATGAATGTATAATTATAATAAAGCACTGCACAAATAAATTGGTAAAATAATATTTCTATAATAATTTAATCATGTTTTAGTAGAACTATGGGTCTATGTTATTGTATAAATAAGTCAACATAGAGATGGCCTCTATAAAATTGTAAGAGGACTCTTTTTAAAGTAGAATGTATTATGTCATGCACACTGATAAACTAATCAAATTATATGTGATATTTGTTTAACTAATTATACTTTAAAATATCAGATAGCTTACCTAACTACTGGTCTTTACATTATCTGTGGTGGACCTCTTCCACTTAGATTTGGAGGAAAAGTTTATATATGTTGACAGATTATCTAAAGAACTGAAAAATCATAATCATGATATATGTATAGCTTCTTCATACTTAATGAAGTAGTCTTAGAAATTGCTAGCCTATAGTACATATCAAATAATTTGTTTAATGCAATAATGCCTCATCCATCTTAAGAAAATTTATATATGCAGCAAGTAAAAAAATAAGAAACAGAAAATGAAATTAGCATAGTGAAATGAATTAATGGACTTGAGAGAATTTTTACCTTCAATGAAGTAAAATAAATTTATCTTACTATATTAATATGTTAAATAATATTCAATCATTAGAATCATAATGTATTTCTAATTTTTCTTTAGTAATCAAGAGGATGAGATTAATTGTACATGAATCCATGAAGTTGTTCTTCTTTGCATGTGGCTACATAAATTTTCTAATCAAATACTCCTTGCTCTTCTACTTCTATTTTTTAAACCATAATTACTGTCCATCACTCTTATATACATCCATTGTCTTCTTCACCTACATATCTATACATCTGACAATAATAAATTTGTATCATATATTCTCCAACTCCTACTTCACCTCTTCATCCAACTCTGTCTCATTCTACACTGCAAAATTAAATAAATGAAAGTCTATCAATAGTATGTACCTTTTGCTCTTAGTCTTACTCACCTACTCCATCCTATGCATTAAAAATTTGTGTTCTTTTCTTTAAACAAGATTGTTTCGAGCAACAAATTTTAACTATTAATCTTATTTGAATATTCTCTCTCATAATTTTATCACTCTTTGACTCCTACATGAAGACAAATAGTTTCCTTAACCCTTTGTAAGAAGGCATGGATAGAATTTTAATTTACTATGCTTTAATTGTTTTTTTCTTTTTTATTTCTCCTCAAAATTAAAAATGCTTGCTTTCTTTTTTATAGCTTTAATTGGTATAAAGAAGTATTAGTATTTACGATGGAATTATAGAAACGCACATCTACTTTTTGCACAAGTACAATAACAAGTACAACAACAACAAGCCTTTATCCCACTACGTGGGATATGATTCATTTTCTTCATTGTGTCCTATTCAGTGTTATATTTTATTTAATTCCAATAAATTAAAATCATTTTTAATGCAATATGCCTAGGTGTTTTTAGGTCTACCTCTACCTTTCTTAATAGTAGTTGAATCTAAAATATCTCATGCCTAGGTTTTCATAGGGGTTTGAAGCATGGTCCATTATTTGCACTCACATTTGGTTTTTTTTTTTTTTTTTTTTTGATGTTTAATGCCATAAATTTATTTTTTACTTGATGATACATTTCATTGACCCACCTAACTGTAAACCTTCTATAGTTTAAGATATTTCTTAAGACAAAACTAAATTTTGTCTCACAAGGCATTGGGTAAAGTTGCTTTGCTCATCAACATGCTCACCTGTAGCAGTTATGTTATATCAATCTACTTATTGGTCTATTCATGGATACTCTTAAATTTTTGTTCAAAATGTTCGAGTTAGAATTTCAGTTACATTTTTCCTTTAATCTTAATTGACATTAATAAAATAAAGATAACCTAAAAAAATGTAGTATTTCAAATTGGAGTTCTCATGTTCAAATTTCTAGGTTGTTTTTGTGTGGTGAGTTCACTTGGTTAGGTGGACTTTGAAAGTATGGATTAAAATTCTTTGGCTTTGAAACAAACTAATTTTCAGGCACATGCTAACCTTGATATGATGAGATTTTAACTCTTTTTTTTCTTAAATAATTTTGTTTCTAGGATTGCAATATTTATCAAATATATATATATATATATATATATATTCAAGTGTATTCAATGATGATGCTTCGGAGAACAGTCTTTCATACACTATTGTATATATTAGGAACCTTGCTCATGATTTTAGCTCTCCAATATGTCACATATGTCTCAAAGTAGATTTTTCATTAGCTATTGATTTATTATTTTGTGTTGATGGTTGTTTCAGGTGAAACAAGCTAAATTTCATGCTAAGTCCACAGGCCCACCCCTCTTACTATGACCTCAAACTCATTGTCACATCCAGATCATCCTTTTTAGCTCTTAGGGACACTTGGATATTCAAATGCTAATCTTCTGGCATATCAACAGTAGTTGTAGTACCCTTGGCTAAACAGCATAGCCTTGTCAACTGTCCAATCATTAGTAGGCCTCATCCCTGGTGGGTCTCAGACCATCTATGATGCTTATCCATGCCACTCATCCTCTCAACAACTGATCTAATGGACCCTGCTTTTTGTTCTTCAAATATTTTTTGTCATTAACCCTATTTGTTATAATTTTATCACTTTGTTGACAACATTCTGGATTTGGTTTTTGTAATTTTTATTGTATTGGTAGAGGGATGTTGAGATTAATTTATATTTTAAGCCCAATTTTGTTGTCCTTGTTGATTTGGATCATCAGTTTTAAACTTTAGTTGTGTTTGCTTGCCTTTATTGGAGGTTCAATCTGTCTTTTACTTTGGAATGTTTGAACTATGAGATATTGAAGATTGCAAAGGCACACTTCTGGTGCATGTTTTAATGGATTATACATGCTCTTAAAGAAATAAATATCTAATTGTTTGATGCATGGAACCTGTAGTACTTGGCCAACAATTTGCTTAAGAATCTCTTTATGAATGATAGAAAGTTCAAGATAGTTGAGCAACTTTGCATTTGAAAAGAGGAAATAGAAGCAATACTGGGATAATTTCAAAATTTACATTGAAGTTGATGGAGGGATTACAAAATGGTAGATTCAATTGTAAGGAATTTGCTTATTTTTCTAATGGTTATACTTAATCATGATTATGATTATAGTTAATTTTGATAAGTGTGAGTATTAGCAAAATTATTTAAGGTTATAATTCTCTTGTGCATAATAAAACAAAGCAAATACTTCAAGGAGGATTTCCTAAACCACCACCAAGCTATAGCCCTAAGAGATTTATCCCTAAAGAACAAAATACCCATAAATTATTTTATTCATGTCATCATAATAACTTATATAAAAATTATTTATAATGATATCATGGCACATAAAAATGACTTGTTAATCATTTAAGATTTGTGATGACCCAACTACTTCATTCAAATTGAGCTTATAGTAATGAAAACATTCTGCACATCTTAAAAGAATATGTTTTCTTAGTTGTAGGCTTGTAAAATATCTTAATGGAAGCTCATATTACATCCCATGACAAAGAACTACTTCTGATCAATCTCAGCATCAAATTGGTAAATTCATTAATCTAAATCTTGCCATGTGTGATAAAACATTTGCACATAAAGTAGTAATTCAAAACAAGTTATATTACATGAGAAGAATATTAAACAATTTGAGAGCACAAAAACGGTTCAAGTCCACTAAAGGCTGCTAATCTACAGTAGGAAATGGGTCATACAAACAGCTTGTTTTCCTTTACACCTTCAGAAATAATCTCTTTTTTTTTTCTTTTTTCTTTTTTTTTTACAGGTTAAGTTTAATGCTCAATTCTAATACTCTTGCCAAAGTCTTTTCTAATCTCCCACAGCTGCTCTACTACTTCTTTCATCAATGGCCGCTTAAGACGAGTCGGAGCGGCACAATGAAACGCCAAACTAAGCATTTTTGTGACTACTTCAATGTTTACTTCTTCCTGCAACATTGGATCAACTACCTTTCTGATATTTCCCTCATTGAATTTATTGAAAGCCTGTAAACAACTCTAAAGTATGAACAACTTTTGCATAATGAGGCAGACAGTAGTATAACAAAATTAAATATTGCATAAAATGCGGCATTCGTTACCCAGCGGATGGTAATCCTCTCATCCACGCTTCTCTTCATTTCAACCGGACGGCGAGCGGATATAATTTCAAGTAGCAGTATGCCAAATGAAAATACATCACTCTTGGGAGTGAGTTGATAAGTTCGAAGATATTCGGGGTCGAGGTAACCGGCTGTTCCCTTTATTTTAGTTGATATATGAGTCTGTCCTGCTTCTGTTGGCCCGGTTCTTGCAAACCCAAAGTCAGACACCTTAGCTCTAAAATTTTCAGTTAGAAGAATGTTTGATGCTT
This sequence comes from Phalaenopsis hybrid cultivar, assembly GCA_002079205.1. Lineage (NCBI taxonomy): Eukaryota > Viridiplantae > Streptophyta > Magnoliopsida > Asparagales > Orchidaceae > Phalaenopsis > Phalaenopsis hybrid cultivar. Next base: position 137,921 of record JXCR01140428.1, read on the forward strand.
TTACATCTCTGTGGATTATGNACTAACCCGAAATAACGCCGACATGATCAATTTTGACCAAAATCCCATTTTTACCCTAAACGGCCCAAAATCCCCAAATTACTCCAAATTTTCATCAAATTGATTTCAAATTTTCCTAATTTCAACTCTATGTTGACCTCACTTTTGGTTGATGTCTAGTTTCCTCCTTAGTAGCCTAGGGTTTAGCCATAGGACTTTCTTATTGACTATTCCTAAAGGACTAGTAAAGGAACCCTCACCATTAGAAACTCTAAACTCTTATTTGCTTAATTTGAAGTTCCACATATTGGTCCTAACCTTTAACATTTAGTAGGTGGGGCCAGTATTTGCAAGCTCAAAGGGAGTCCCCATAGGACTATTTGGCCTTAGGTGGACCCTGGGTGGTGTGGCCTTGGTCAGTTTCACACATACACACACTTGATACCCGCCACTTACACTCACAACTTCAGGCATTAGTCAAATATGCTTAGGTGGTCCCTTAGCTTTTTGAGAAACTCATGTAGATGACCACCTAGGCTACTAGCTCTAGGCTAGGGTTTAGCTGAGACCAACACATGGAGGACCCAAAGTAAGGGATTCTATTGGTTCATGGCTCAAGTAGGGTGGTTGTGTGGTTGGCAACCCCAATCCTACTAAAATACCCAAATTAACTTTTTGCCCCCAAAATCTACCCAACTTACCAAACTACCCTTGAAACCCCAATTTTGACCAAATTCCCAAAATTAACCAAAATGCCAAAATTTATTTAAAAATCATTTCAAACCATTTGAAGCCACCCAAATTGCCCAAAAAACCCCAAAATTATCAAAATTACCAAAATACCCCTAGTTTCCCAAAATTACAAAAATACCTTTGGTGACCCAAAATGTCCCAAAACCTTCAAAATCATTTAAAATGTCCCGAAAACCATTTTGGACCACTCCATTGAGCCCAATTTCACCAATTTAACCTATTTTGACCAAAAAAACTCAAATTGCCCTTAAAGACCCAATTACCCTAATTTACCCCCAATGTCCACCAATTTGATCCTAATCTTTTCAAATTTCAATTCTAAACTAAAATTCATCATTCCTAAGGTTGTTGAAACCAAATCCAAGCCCAATGGAACTCAATTTTAAGCCCAATTTCAATCTCAATCCCAAAATCCCCAATTTGACCCAAAGCCAAAACTTCACCAAATTGAACCCCCAAACTTATCCAATTGCCTCAATTTTGAGTCCTAAACCCTTTACAACACTTCCTTAAATAAAATTGAACCTCAATTGGCCTTTTTAAAGCCTTAATTTCACTCAAATGCAACTGGACCAAAACCCACAATTTTACCCCAAATTAACCAGACCAAATTGAATGTCATAACCCCTAAATTTCCACTCAACTAATGTTAAAAACACCTCATGACAATCGCCTACATCAAACTGAACCATCAATTGAGCCAAATCCAAACTCTAGTCAAACCCAAATCCATGTCTAATCAACATCCCTAAAATTTACCAAATGTCTAAATACCACCAAATTAGCTCCCCAAATCAATTCAAAACAACTCCAAATATTTTCTAAAATCTTCATGACAATCATCTACACCAAGTTGCTCAATCAATTGGACCCAATCCAAGCTCAAGCCAAAACTAGCCCAACTTGAACCCAAATGTCCCAAAATTGAACCATGAATGTTACCAAATCTAGCAAAATTGATCAACCCAAGACCACTATCGCAGCCAAGTGGACCCTAAGGACCAACCTAGAACCACCTAGCCAATCCTAGTTGAGCCATGGACTAAGGGTCCCCCAAATTAAGGAATTTCTTGCTTAAAATGCCTAAGCTAAAGAGATCTTTTCAAAAACCCATCACCAACCTAATTAATTAACTTGATGGACTGCTCACTGGCTCACCTAACCACATGAGCTCCTCCTCTACCTTTACCGGCCAGCCTAGTCACCGGAGAAGCCAAAATCGAAAGCTACCATGCCTTAAATGGAACTTAATTAAGCCCATGTAATGTGGCTCATCTCCATTTGTCACCTGTGCTGCTTAGCCCTCCACCTTAGCTCCACATTGCACACACCAGCCACCCTTGAGCTCCCCCAGCAATTGTAGCTATAAATTGAGCTCCTCACAGCCAAAGGGGAGAGTGCTTTAAATCAAAGGGAAAATCTATCAAAATCTCACCAGTGCTCCTCCAAACCTTCCTCAGTGCAGGCCCATTATTTATAACCACCTAAACCCACTGCCCTAAGCTAATTTCTCATGTGAATTCCTTACCGGAACCAGGACATAATTCTCCACTCCTCCATAGTCCACTAAAGTCCAATTAATTGTGCCCACACCATCCCTCGACTAAGAGAAGTTGATCCCCCATAAAATGCCCATCATAGAGAGCCTCTAACCTAGCTCAAGACCAACACCTGAAAACCACTTTGATGAAAACCATACCTAAACAATTCACCACAGCCTAGTGATTCACCAGAGTAATATGTTATTTTAAGTATATATTTTATGCTTTTTTGGTGATATTGAACTTTAAAGAATTTTTTTTTTCATGTTTCTATTGTATTTATATAAATTTTAGGCATTTGGAGCAAAAGTAGAAAAATGGATGAAATTTGGAGCCAAAAAAGCGAAGTTTTGAATTCTGGCACATGGTGCGCCTTTTACATCGAAATGGCTCTAGATGAGCTTGGGCGCCAGCTGCGCCAAAACCCATAACAGTGCGGTCTTCAGCAAACTGGTGCATGATGCTCCAGATGCGCCATTTGATAGAGTTGGTGCATGATACACCAGATGTGGCGTCATATGTGCCAGAGATGACTTTTTGCATATTAAGGTAGTTCGAGATGAATTTTTCATGATTTTTCAAAAGGACACTTGTTCTTAACACCTATTGGAGTATTTCAATGCATCTAGACACTTTGGAAGGTTCTTTTATGAAAGGATATGTCTCATGGATCAATGGACGTGTCTTTTAAATTCAAAAGAGTTGACTTTTGGACAAAATTTTGGGAGAAATTTCGAATTCCTTTTGGAGGGAGGCAGCCTTTGATAAAAGAGAGGGAAGTCTAGGGCTTGAGAAGAGAGAATAGTTTTGGGTGTGAAGTGTGCGATGTGAAGAGGAGAGTTAAAGAGAGACAGAAAGTCAATTTTCTTCAAGGATTGTAAGAGGAGAGGGAAGGTGAGAGATTTCTTCTTCATTACACTTCTAAGAGAGAATTGAGAGTGCTTGTAAAGAGAGAAAGGGTTAGAGAGAACTTCTAGGAGTTTGCTTGGGAAGGATTGTGAGATAAGTTGTGTCTTTTATTTCTTTTGTTTTGTAAACTTATTTTTATATATGAAATCTGTGTTTTGTCGTATCCTTCTCATGAATTCTGAGTAGTCTTCTTTATTTTTTTCCCTACTTTGAGAAATGGTTTTGTGAAGAATTGATTTTGTTTTATATGGTTTTAAATGTAAATAATTTGTGACTATTTAAACTCCGATTGAAAAGTTAAAATGTGTTGATAAACATATGTTCCGAAAGGGCTATGATTTCTACAACATTGGAAGAATCACATTTGATTCCTTAGGAGAGTATTTCATTCATAGATTTGGGTGCAAATAAATAGAAAAATATACTTTGTTGGATGCAGAATTAGAAATTTTAAGGTGACAGATTAAAATCCCCAATTTGGTCTAGTTAATTGGAAACAGATGCAAGATTGTTATCCCTCAGGGGAGGTAGTAGTGGGAGCTCTAGAGTGGCAGCCAGTTTTCTCCCAGCATAACCACAGAATTAGGAACCAAACTCTGGATTATTTAATGTTCTTTATGCACTTTGAAGAGGGTAAAGAATATGATTGCTCCTAATTGGCAGAAAACAATTTTTATACATATTTTCAAATGATTTTAATTTCTTCACAATCCATATACTCATTGTAAAGGGGAAGGGTGTTTTCTTAAATTTAAACTTTCCATCACAACATCTTAGTTTTAATTTTCATAAATTTATTTTTAAAAGTTTAGCAATTAGATTAGTTAATTTTATCTTATAAATGCATTTTAATTAACATTCACTTGTTACTTAGTATTCAAACTTCACACTTTACTTTTTGTATTTTAAAAATTGTACTTTACATTATAATCTTAAGAACTTATTTACAGGCATTTCCAAATTCCCTATGGGATCAATATCTAGGACTACATTATAGCTCTTTATTACTTGAGTGATATATATACTTGCATTATTTTTAAAGGGGATTCGGAAGTTTAAAAAATTTAAAAAGATATAAATATTTTAATTGAGTTATTTTCTTGGGACTAAATTGCATATTTACTATTGTATCTGTCGTGTGTATTTCGTAATATAAAAAAAAATATTTATAAAATTAAAACACTAAATCCTCCTACATCATGTTTTTAGCGCCATTTCCGAGGAAGTAACAAAAAGTAGTAGTAAGTTATTTTATACTTTATAGTATTCTTATTTTCAAAACTAAAAAAAAAGAGTGTTTGTAGTTTAGTTTGAATATTTTCTTATTTAAGTGTGTTTACTTATTTTAAATTACTTGTTGTGTTTGTTTATGTGTATTATAAGGTCTAAAAATTTTGTACCTTATGATTATGAGTTAGAATGAACAATTAGAAAAATTCAAAAACAACAAAAGAGATAAACCATATTAGTAAAATGGCTTGCAATTTGAGTAATGCTGGAAATGAAAATGAGTATCGTCATAAACCTTAAAAAGATTATGCAAATCTTATAGCAGATGAGATTCATTTAAATATACAAAACCCTGTTTTAGCCACCAATTTATTTGAGCTTAAACTTGCTATTATTCAAATGGTTCAAAACAATCAGTTTGGGGGAACACCAACTGAAGATCATAATTTACACCTTGCTAATTTTCTAGAATTGTGTGCTACATTTAAACATGATGGAGTGTCGAATGATGCCATCAAACTTAGACTTTTCCTTTTTCACTAAGGGATAAAGCTAAGATGTGGTTAAACTCGTTAGCACCTGGATCTATCAGAACATGGGGAGATTTATCACAAATTTTTTTATCTAAATATTTCCCACCTTCAAAAATTGTTAAGCTTATAAATGATTTTACATCTTTTTGTCAGTTTGAAGGGGAATCAATTTATCAAGCCTGGGAAAGATTTAAAGATCTCCTTAGAAAGTGTCCACACCATGTGTTTACAGAATGGTTAACAATTCAAAATTTTTACATTGGATTGGTTGGATCTCTTAGATCGATAATTGTCGTTGCTGCTAGTGAATCATTAATGTCAAAACTATTTGATGAAGCATATTATTTAATTGAAGAGATGGCTAATAATAATTTTTAATGGCCCTCTGAAAGGGTAAATTTAAAAGAGTAGCAAGTATTCATGATTTGGATGCAATATCTATGTTAGTTGCACAAATAGCTGTTATATTGAAGAAGATAGATCAATATTGAATTAATTATTCTCAGACATCACCTGTGCTTGAGGAAGATTCATTGGGACAAATGATAGAATCTCAATGTCTTTATGAGACCCTAAATGCAATAAATAATCATTCTAATAATCCTTATATAATTATTATAATCCTGGTAGGAAGAATCATCCAAATTTTAGTTGAAGTAACAATACTTCTAATGCTGCAAATTTACAATGGGGAAACAACACTGCGAACCCATTGAGAAACTCCAACAATCAAGGAAAACAAACTTATAAACCTTATTACCCTCGAGGTTTTAATAATTTGCAAACTAAGGAAAAAAAGTTGTCAATGCATAAATTAATGTTGCAAATAGGGAGTCAATCACAAAGTCAGGGAGCTACAATTAAAAGCATGGAAATTTAATTAGGATGTATTGCTACTGTACTTAACAATAAACCTCAAGGAATTTTGCCTAGTAATGTTGAAGTAAATCCTAAAAATCAGAGTAAAGAGCAAATTAAAAAAAAGAGATAAAAAAGAAGTGGAAGTTGAAGTTGAAAATATGAGGTGGAAAATGAAAATTATGGTGAAGTATTTCATTTTGAGTCAGAATGTCCTATTCAACCACCACCTACATTTCCTCAAGGATTGAAGTAGAAAAATAGAGATAACCAATTTTAAAAATTTTTAAAAATATTGAGGAAATTAACGATAAAAATTTCCTTTGTTGAAGCTTTAGAACAAATGTCAAGCTATGTGAAGTTCATGAAGATATACTTAATAAGAAAAGGAAGTTTGTAGATAATGAGACTGTTGCACTTAGTGAAGAGTGTAGCACTGTAATTTAGAAAAAGCTTCTTGAAAAACTTAAGGATCTTGGAAGTTTTACAATTCCTTACGCTATTGGTGAAAGATTTTTTGAAAAAGCTTTATGTGATTTTGGAGCCACTATTAATCTTATGTCATTGTCAATTTTCAAAAGGTTAGGCTTATGAGATATTTCACCTACAACATTAACCCTTCAGTTAGCTAATCGTTTGATTACCTATCCGAAAGGAGTTATAGAAGATGTTTTGGTAAAAGTTAATAAATTTATCTTTCCTGTGGACTTCATTATAATAGATATGGAGGAAGATAAAGAAATTCCTATCATTTTAGGAAGACCATTCCTTGCCTGTGGAAGAGCTTTGATAGATGTGCATAAAGGAAAACCAACTATGAGAGTTAGGGATAAAGAGATTATATTTAATGTTGCAAAATCAATGAGATACCCTAGAACAGAGCAAGAGATTGAATGCTTCACAATGAATATAAATGAATCTCTAAGCCATGAATATTTCAAAAAGACATTTGAAAGGGAATTTGAAAAGAAATATGAGGAATATCAAGATGAGTATAAAATTCAAGATGAATCTACGGAAGTAAGTAAAGAAGATTTGGATTATGTCTAGGAAAAATTTGAAATGCTAGATTTTACAGAAAGTAATAAGAATTTGATTTCATCTATTGAGAAACCTCCTAAACTAGAACTGAAAACACTTCCTACACATTTGAAGTATGCATTCTTAGGATATTTATCTACATTACCTATTATTGTAACTTCACAGTTAACTGATGAGCAAGAACAACAGTTGTTGGAAACTTTATGAAGTTATAAGAAAGTCTTTGGATAGACATTAGCTGATATTAAAGGAATCGGTCCTTCAATTTGTATGCATAGAGTTTTATTGAAAAATAAACATGAACTAAGAGTTGATTCTCAAAGGAGATTACATCATATGATGAAAGAAGTTGTTAAGAAAGAAATTTTAAAATGGTTAGATGCTGGAATAATATGCCATATTTCATATAATGCTTGAGTAAGTCCAATTCACTATGTTCCAAAAAAAGGAGGTGTGACTGTAGTGATGAATGATAATAATGAAGTAATACTAACAAGATAAATCACTGGATGGCGAATCTACATAGAATATAGAAAATTAAATCCTGCCACCATGATAGATCATTTTCCTTTACCATTTTTGGACCATATGTGTGATAGGCTAGCTGGACGTAGATACTTTTATTTTCTATATGGATATACCAGTTATCATCAAATACCTATAACTCCGAAGGATTAGGAAAAAACAACATTTACAAATCTGTGTTGAACTTTTGCTTTTCGACGATTGACATTTTGATTATGTAATGCACCTGCAATATTTCATAGATGTATGATGTCAATTTTCAGTGATTTAATTGAGAAAGGGATTGAAGTCTTTATGGACAGTTTTTTTATGTATGGAACTTCATTTGAAATATGTCTAAATCATTTAGAGAAATTTCTTGAACGCCGTGAAAAGACTAATCTCGTATTGAAATAGGAAAAATGTCAATTTATGGTTGTAAGAGGAATTGTGTTTGGGCATAAAATTTTAGAAAATGGCATGGAAGTAGATCTTACAAAAGTTCAGGTTATATCAAACTTACCTCCGCCTACTAATGTAAGAGGAGTTAGGAGCTTTTTAGGTCAAGCTAGATTTGTTAGGTGATATATTAAAGATTTTTAAAAAATTACTAAATCTTTATGCAAAATTTTGGAAAAAGATAGAAAAGTTGATTTCAACCAAGATTGCCTTAAAGCCTTTGAAACTTTAAAGAAAAAGTTGATCACTGCTTCTATAATTGTTTCATCTGATTGGGATAAACCTTTTGAGTTAATGTGTGATACTAGTGATTGTTCAATTGGAGCTATATTAGGGTAGAGATATGATAAGATTTTTAAAATTATATATTATGCTAGTAAGACTCTTAATAGTGCTCAGATTAACTACACCACCACTAAAAGAGAGTTATTAACCATTGTATATGTTTTTGATAAATTTAGGTCATATCTAATTGAAACTAAATTTGTTGTGCATACTCACAATTTGACTATTAAATATTTGATGCAAAAGAAGCATGTGAAACCAAGATTAATTTGATGGGTACTTCTGATGCAAGAGTTTGATTTTGTAATAATCGATATGAAAGGGATTGAGAATCAAATTGATGATTATCTATCTACGCTAGAACAAGAAGAAATACTTGATATGGAAAAAGAAACAAATGAAAATTTTCCTGATGAACAAATTTATGTCGTAAAAAGATGAGAAATACCTTGGTATGCTGATATTGTAAATTATATTGTTAGTGGTATCTTACCATATAGATTAACAAAGAAACATGAAAAGAAATTCATTTATGATGCAAAGTCTTATTTTTGAGATGACTTTTATTTATATAAACAATGAAAAGATTTAGTAATGAGATGATGTGTGTCTTACAAAGAATCTCAGGAAATTATTCAGAAATGTCATGATTCTGAATTTGGACAACATTTTGGGAATGATAGAACTATTCATAAAATTTTACAATTTGGATTGTATTGGCCTACTCTATTTAGATATGTTTATATATATATATATATATATATATATATATATATATATATATATNATAAATATGAGAAGTTACTAGTTTACTTAAAATAATAAGTAAATTAAATTTTATATGATGTTTAGGTTAGGTTTTCACTTTAAAAGAGACTGCATCGGGGCAAAATCTTATCGAATTAAACTTCATCGAGGTGAGTACTCGCACTTTTAATCTATGGTAATATTTTGGCTATTTTATTTCTATGCATTAGTAAATAATGCTATTTGCATAAATTTTATTTTGGTTTATATATTTTTCTTTATTGCTCACATTGTTATGAATGTTTACAATTTTTTAATATAATGCATTTGTGTATGTTATATACAATATATTGAATTAAATGCAACAAGCACATAAATATATATTTATGTTGATTGTTTGTATGTACATGACTAACTATAATGGAGTTACCCCTTAATGGTACTGGTGAGAAAACATTAAGAAAAATGTGCACGTATACAAAAAAGATATTGATATTAATGTATCTTAATTGAAAAAAAATTTTAGACGGTGCTTCTGTGATAATTGTACATAATAATATGATATTAATATGTTATTGATACAACAATTTTATTTAATTAATATCAAATATTTTATTGATTTATTAACAAGCTTAATTGACATGTATATTGTTTTTCGTTTCTTTTGCATTGTTGTAGTCTAGGAGTAGAAGTATTCACTGGCTTGTTTTGTCTCACTGTTATTTTTAAATTAATTTTTCATGTTAATTTAACTAATTAAAAGATGAGCGATAGAAGAGAAAAGTTTATAGAAAACATATACAACCAGCAATGAGGTAATTTTAAATTTTTTGTGGTAAATTATATTAATTAGTGGTTCTTTCATTTATAAAATGTCTTTTTTAGATAATAAATATCAAAAAAATTAATTTTCATCATCTGATCATCTGTTCATGTCTTTATTAATTCCAAATGGAGTTTCATTTAAATGCAAACAAAGTTTCATTTAATAGCTATATTATAATAGAGTATAATCAAATCATTATATCTAAAAACAATTATAATGCTTATGCAACCAAATATTTCGATGGAAATCATAAATTAATGAATGTATAATTATAATAAAGCACTGCACAAATAAATTGGTAAAATAATATTTCTATAATAATTTAATCATGTTTTAGTAGAACTATGGGTCTATGTTATTGTATAAATAAGTCAACATAGAGATGGCCTCTATAAAATTGTAAGAGGATTCTTTTTAAGGTAGAATGTATTATGTCATGCACACTGATAAACTAATCAAATTATATGTGATATTTGTTTACCTAATTATATTTTAAAATATCAGATAGCTTACCTAACTACTGGTCTTTACATTATCTATGGTGGACCTCTTCCACTTAGATTTGGAGGAAAAGTTTATATATGTTGACAGATTATCTAAAGAACTGAAAAATCATATTCATGATATATGTATAGCTTCTTCATACTTAATGAAGTAGCCTTAGAAATTGCTTGCCTTTAGTACATATCAAATAATTTGTTCAATGCAATAAGGCCTCATCCATCTTAAGAAAATTTATATATGCAGCAAGGAAAAAAATAAGAAACAGAAAATGAAATTAGCATAGTGAAATGAATTAATGGACTTGAGAGAATTTTTACCTTCAATGAAGTAAAATAAATTTATAGTACTATATTAATATGTTAAATAATATTCAATCATTAGAATCATATTGTAATTCTAATTTTTCTTTAGTAATCAAGAGGATATAGATTAATTGTACATGAATCCATGAGGTTGTTCTTCTTTGCATGTGGCTATATAAATTTTCTAATCAAATACTCCTTACTCTTCTACTTCTATCTTTTAAACCATAATTACTGTCTATCACTCTTATATACATCCATTGTCTTCTTCACCTACATATCTATACATCTCACAATAATAAATTTGTATCATATATTCTTCCTACTTCACCTCTTCATCCAACTCTGTCTCATTCTACACTGCAAAATTAAATAAATGAAAATCTATCAATATTATGTACCTTTTGTTCTTATTCTTTCTCACCTACTCCATCCTATGCATTAAAAATTTGTGTTCTTTTCTTTAAACAAGATTGTTCCGAGCAACAAATTTCAACTATTAATCTTATTTAATATTATCTCTCATAATTTTATCACTCTTTGACTCCTACATGAAGACAAATAGTTTCCTTAACCCTTTGTAAGAAGGCATGGATAGAATTTTAATTTACTATGCTTTAATTGTTTTTTTCTTTTTTATTTCTCCTCAAAATTAAAAATGCTTGCTTTCTTTTTTATAGCTTTAATTGGTATAAAGAAGTATTAGTATTTACGATGGAATTATAGAAACGCACATCTACTTTTTGCACAAGTACAATAACAAGTACAACAACAACAAGCCTTTATCCCACTACGTGGGATATGATTCATTTTCTTCATTGTGTCCTATTCAGTGTTNAGTATAAAGACGTATTAGTATTTACGATGGAATTATAGAAACACGCATCTACTTTTTGCGCAGATACAACAACAAAAACAACAACAACAAGCCTTTATCCCACTACGTGGGATATGATTCATTTTCTTCATTGTGTCCTATTCAGTGCTATATTTTATTTAATTCCAATAAATTAAAATCATTTTTAATGCAATATGCCTAGGTGTTTTTAGGTCTACCTCTATCTTTCTTAATAGTAGTTGAATCTAAAATATCGCATGCCTAGGTTTTCATAGGGGTTTAAAGCATGGTTCATTATTTGCACTCACATTTGGTTTTTTTTTTATTTGATGTTTAATGCCATAAATTTACTTGATGATATATTTCATTGACCCACCTAACTGTAAACCTTCTATAGTTTAAGATATTTCTTAAGACAAAACAAAAATTTGTCTCACAAGGCATTGGGTAAAGTTGCTTTCCTCATCAACATGCTCACCTGTAGCAGTTATGTTATATCAATCTACTTATTGGTCTATTCATGGATACTCTTAAATTTTTGTTCAAAATGTTAGAGTTAGAATTTCAGTTACATTTTTCCTTTAATCTTAATTGACATTAATAGAATAAAGATAACCTAAAAAAATGTAGTATTTCAAATTGGAGTTCTCATGTTCAGATTTCTAGGTTGTTTTTGTGTGGTGAGTTCACAAGGTTAGGTGGAATTTGAAAGTATGGATTAAAATTCTTTGGCTTTGAAACAAACTGATTTTCAGGCACATGCTAACCTTGATATGATGAGATATTAACTCTTTTTTTCTTAAACAATTTTGTTTCTAGGATTGCAATATTTATCAAATCATGAGAGCGACAAAGCTTTATTTTAAAGTTAGTATTTTTAGTGATAATCATATTGGGTGTATATATATATATATATATATATATATATTCAAGTGTATTCAATGATGATGCTTCGGAGAACAATATTTCATACACTATTGTATATATTAGGAACCATGCTCATGATTTTAGCTCTCCAATATGTCACATATGTCTCAAAGTAGATTTTTCATTAGCTATTGATTTATGATTTTGTGTTGATGGTTGTTTCAGGTGAAACAAGCTAAATTTCATGCTAAGTCCACAGGCCCACCCCTCTTACTATGACCTCAAACTCATTGTCACATCCAGATCATCCTTTTTAGCTCTTAGGGACACTTGGATATTCAGATGCTAATCTTCTGGCATATCAACAGTAGTTGTAGTACCCTTGGCTAAACAGCATAGCCTTGTCCACTGTCCAATCATTAGTAGGCCTCATCCCTGGTGGGTCTCAGACCATCTATGATGCTTATCCATGCCACTCATCCTCTCAACAGCTGATTTACAATGATTAGAGGTATGCATTTAACTGATGCTAATGGATCATGCTTTTTGTTCTTTAAATCTTTTTGTCATTAACCCTATTTGTTACAATTTTATCACTTTGTTGACAACATTCTGGATTTGGTTTTTGTACTATAGATTATATTGGTAGAGGGAGGTTGAGATTAATTTATATTTTAAGCCCTATTTTGTTGTCCTTGTTGATTTGGATCATCAGTTTTAAACTTTAGTTCTGTTTGCTTGCCTTTATTGGAGGTTCAATCTATCTTTTACTTTGGAATGTTTGAACTATGAGATATTGAAGATTGCAAAGGCACACTTCTGGTGCATGTTTTAATGGATTATACATGCTCTTAAAGAAATAAATATCTAATTGTTTGATGCATGGAACCTGTAGTACTTGGCCAACAATTTGCTTAAAAATCTGTTTATGAATGATAGAAAGTTCAAGATAGTTGAGCAACTCTGCATTTGAAAAGAGGAAATAGAAGCAATACTGGGATAATTTCAAAATTTACATTGAAGTTGATGGGGGAGGGATTACAAAATGGTAGATTTAATTGTAAGGAATTTGCTTATTTTTCTAATGGTTATACTTAATCATGATTATGATTATAGTTAATTTTGATAAGTGTGAGTATTAGCAAAATTATTTAAGGTTATAATTCTCTTGTGCATAATAAAACAAAGCAAATACTTCAAGGAGGATTTCCTAAACCACCACCAAGCTATAGCCCTAAGAGATTTATCCCTAAAGAACAAAATACCCATAAATTATTTTATTCATGTCATCATAATAACTTATATAAAAATTATTTATAATGATATCATGGCACATAAAAATGACTTGTTAATCATTTAAGATTTGTGATGACCCAACTACTTCATTCAAATTGAGCTTATAGTAATGAAAACATTCTGCACATCTTAAAAGAATATGTTTTCTTAGTTGTAGGCTTGTAAAATATCTTAATGGAAGCTCATATTACATCCCATGACAAAGAACTACTTCTGATCAATCTCAGCATCAAATTGGTAAATTCATTAATCTAAATCTTGCCATGTGTGATAAAACATTTGCACATAAAGTAGTAATTCAAAACAAGTTATATTACATGAGAAGAATATTAAACAATTTGAGAGTTCACTAAAGGCTGCTAATCTACAGTAGGAAATGGGTCATAGTAACAGCTTGTTTTCCTTTACACCTTCAGAAATAATCTCTCTTTTTTTTTTCTTTTTTACAGATTAAGTTTCATGCTCAATTCTAATACTCTTGCCAAAGTCTTTCCTAATCTCCCACAGCTGCTCTACTACTTCTTTCATCAATGGCCGCTTAAGACGAGTCGGAGCGGCACAATGAAACGCCAAACTAAGCATTTTTGTGACTACTTCAATGTTTACTTCTTCCTGCAACATTGGATCAACTACCTTTCTGATATTTCCCTCATTGAATTTATTGAAAGCCTGTAAACAACTCTAAACTATGAACAAGTTTTGCATAATGAGGCAGACAGTATTATAACAAAATTAAATATTGCATAAAATGCGGCATTCGTTACCCAGCGGATGGTAATCCTCTCATCCACGCTTCGCTTCATTTCAACCGGACGACGAGCGGATATAATTTCAATTAGCAGTATGCCGAATGAAAATACATCACTCTTGGGAGTGAGTTGATAAGTTCGAAGATATTCGGGGTCGAGGTAACCGGCTGTTCCCTTTATTTTAGTTGATATGTGAGTCTGTCCTGCTTCTGTTGGCCCGGTTCTTGCGAACCCGAAGTCAGACACCTTAGCTCTAAAATTTTCAGTTAGAAGAATGTTTGATGCTTTTACATCTCTGTGGATTATGGGCTTTTCTGTAAGAAAATTTAAGAAAGACATATCTGTTAAATGAGAATCACCCAGTGGTGAAATAACCTTCTGAAAATAGAAGTATTGAAACTGCTAGTAAAGCCACCAAGTATTATCTTATTTAGCACAAAATGATTTATCAGCTATCATGCACAAACAGAGGCAAGGCATGGGATGGACATTAATTTTTAAAAAAACATGGAGAAAAGATGCTGATAGATGAAAAATTCAGACCATACACTCACATTATTAAACATAAGTAGTTCATTTGATCACGTTGTTCCTTCTTATCCCTATTAATTAGGATCAGCTTATAAATCCTGCCTCTCCATTCATTGATCGATTTATGCATGAGGAAAGCTAAAAATTAGTTCTTTTTATAATTTAATGTTATACTGAAAAATTAAATATTAATGATAGGTTCTAACATATCCTATGGGAGACTATTCAGGAGAGAGATTACTGTGTCAAGACACCGGACACAAAGTGCAATGAAAATTGTCCACCTGCAAATATGAGGCTCACTGAAATACACATTTCTTTGTTGTTTTTTAAAAAAGTGGGACCCACCTTCCATGTGATCATTTTTAATTGGACACTTTTCCTGACCCAATAATTTTTCCAGGAGGCAAGTCACGAGGTATGTTGGTTACAAAGATAAGGAAATGTAGGATACGGACTTTTCCATTGTATGCGGGGCTGAATATCAGGCATCATCGATTGCACTGTACCGTACTATCCATTAGTAAATCTAAACTACAATTTGGAAAATTGGATGGTACCATAACGATATGTTTGATGTAAAATGCAATGGGATAAAAAATTGAACTTAAGGTACAATCAATGAAGGGAAGTAAGAAATGCGAGATATTTGTGGAAAACTGAAAACAAACGTCATGTCTCAATTGACTCAATGTACAATATCACATGAAAAAGGAGATGCAGACCGCGATTATCCTCCCAAACGATAGAAGAATTTGTTGTCAATGTTGATGATTTCTACCATGCACTAATAAAGTGTTGTAGCTTCCCTATAGATTTATGTATACCATATCAAGGGGTACTTCATTCCATAAGTTATATATAATCCATAATCTCATTATCTAGAATGACTTTTAAAGATCATATTTGAATTGAGCGTTTCCAAGGTTGCAAAGGTGAATTTTATATATCAGTAAAATATATATATATTGAAATTTACTACAAAATATTACAAAAAATATATCCTCAAATTGGGACAACCTTTTCAGATCATGCCTCATAAAAAATCGAGTCAAGCATGCTCCAGAGTAAAGATATTTTTAGAAACAACTAATAATATTATAACATACCAATAATGTTTAGTTCAAGTAAAAATATCTACAAAATAAAATTAAAAAAAAATCAAAATCAAAAGTAATCACAAATGGCCAATTAGCTTGTCCGCATGTCTTAAATCAAACAAATTAGTTATAACTTCTTTATCTGCCAAGGAATGCTGAACTAATAGCCATCTTTACCTGCATATAGGTGGAGATATGTCAAGGCATGTGCAACATCTATTGCTATTTCAAGGCGTTGATTAAAATCCAGAATGTGCCCGTGCAGACCTGTGGAAGTTAAACTGGAACATAAATACTCCTAGAAGCATAAGACTGAAACTACTTATACCATATCATGCAGCTTACCATCAAGATGCTCTCTGAGAGTACCATTTGGTACATACTCCGTAATAATAATGCGTTCATTTCCTTTTTCGGTGTAACCGAGTAACCTGACTAAACTCCGGTGTTCAATTTTGGCAAGAAGCTCTACTTCGCTGCTGAACTCATCTCTAAGTGTCCCAAAATGTTCCTGCCAAGAAGATAAACAACAAAAAAGTNATACCATCAAGATGCTCTCTGAGAGTACCATTTGGTACATACTCCGTAATAATAATGCGTTCAATTCCTTTTTCGGTGTAACCAAGTAATCTGACTAAACTCCGGTGTTCAATTTTGGCAAGAAGTTCTACTTCGCTGCTGAACTCATCTCTAAGTGTCCCAAAATGTTCCTGCCAAGAAGATAAACAACAAAAAAGTTTTAAGAATGTACAAGTTTTTAAGAAGTGCTGATTTTTTTAACAAAAGTAGTTAATACACTCAAATAAAATTTCCTCCTTATAGTCATCGCCATTAGTAAAATTATTTTGATTATTTGAAGATAGTTTTAAAAATTCTGATTCTCAATTCATTCCTAGTAAGTGTTATTTTAGACGCTAATTCTTTTGGTCAATCCATTTTTCCTCCTAACCATTCAACATTAAGCTCATATACCAGACTTACAGGGTATTGTTCCAGTGCTTTCCACACCTAGTAATAAAAGGAAGCATAGAATTTTGAAATGCCAAAGCTAAAGCAAAATTCCAAAGATAATTCACATGCACTAGAAAAAGTGCATATTAAATAATTGAAGGACGGAAACCCTTGCTCCTAAATATGATTGGCCGTGTTGCAAGCCAGTAAAAAACATGCATTTTGCTAGAAATGCCAAAAAACAAAAGGCACACAGTCGAAACTAGAATTAAAAAAATACCACTATTTAACTTCTGAAAATTGAAATACATCTTTTCATCCATAGGTGAGGTATAATCTGTGTAAAAATTAGATTTTAGGTGCTAGATATGTAAATATATAGAAATTAAACGGTATGTATGTATATCTTCCTAAATAATGTTGATATCACAGTCTAAAGAAGGATTTCATAATAAACAACATCAATCTTTGAAGTGTACAATCAAAATATATCAAATTACATTTTGCTGTTTAGAGAAGATAAAAAGTGAATAAAAGAAACTGTGTACATGGAACGGCTGGATTTATGGCCCAGGCCTAATAACCAAGTCGATCATCATCGCAGGCAGATTTCATTTTAGTTTACTTAACTTTGCATGAATACATGTAGATGATGCAACCAAAATTCTTTAAACCTTCTAACTCCCCCAAAAGCATTGATGCAGTAGCTAACAAACTTGAAAAATCAGAAGCTTACAAGCTTCTGCGTCAAATCAATAAACTATCATATAGATAAATGATATTAAATTTTACGCCATGGTTACTGGAAACAAAGCAACCCGGTGATTATGTTCTAACCAACATAAACATCACCAATCATGTTCATATATATACTCTTTGAATGGTGCCATTATATTTAAATTACCATATGAACTAAATTATATATAATACAAATTTGCACTTCTTATTATTATAATATTTTCTCATTATTGATGATATTCTCCTTTATTGTAATTATAATTTTAGTTTTTTTTTTAATCTATATCTACGAACATATAAACTTGTACAATATGATAATTTAATAAAGATGTAGACCATTACAAATTTTACTTCTAACATATTAGTGCAATTTGAGCCCCTATCTTTCCTACCAACCACCTAGACCCTCCAGCATCTTTTAGGCCTCTATCTTAATTCTCGTATGGCAATCTTGCTTCACTAGCCTCCATCAAATCTCATTCAAAGGCTCTTGTTCTTCACTACTACTATCTCTCCTACTTGAGCTCATAGATTTGCTTTAATGGTTATAAACACCTACAAACGCACCTTCTCGACCACACATCCTGATGCCGGAACTAGTAGGGCAAATAGTAGAAACACCAAAAATAATCTTAAATTAACATTAAAATAAGATTACATCATGACTCGGATGGAAATAACAACCCACAACATGAAACGACACAAACAACACTCCTAAATGTATCTTAATGGGTGGTGAAGGTCGGCTAGAGGGAAGGGGATGATTGAAAGAAGGGACGACAACCACAAAAGGTGGTGATAGCGAAGGGAAAGAGTGGAACTGAAGGGACAACAAGCGAGAAGGGGGGGTTGTGAGTAGTCAACAACGATCGAGTGGTGGTTAGGAGAAGCTTCAAGTGGTCGGCAGCTAAGGGGAGTGAAAGAGATGGGTTAGGAAGGATAAAAGGGGAAAGATACAATGATCACCTCAGAGGGGATACAGCCAGAGCACCGCCATCTCTTCGGATATAGCCCACAAAGGGAAAAGAGACTCCACACAGAAGATCTGAAGCTAAAGTCAAACACAACTCTAATCTAACTACCACATACTCAAAGACAGCAATTTATACTCATAAAGGAAACTTCTACACAAAGGAAGAGAGTGGGAAGCCTAGAAAAATCCAGAAAAACCAAATTCCACTATTGACGCCCATTTGGATCGCACATGTTCGTAATCCCGCTCGCCTGCTCATTCCCACAAAGGTTCGCAAGCTCCCTGCTCTCGCGTGGTTCTCTCGCTTTCGCAAATTCTCACGGGTTCGCGCTCTCGTGAAGTCTCACAGGGCTTCGATTCCGCGAGATCAAAGCACCCCGAATCGTGGCGCAATTTAGCGCCCGAAGGCTCCTGTTTTAGCGTCTGAGTTAAGGCCCTGGTAGCGTATGCATCAGTCTCCTAGGGTTGGGAGAGCTTTGACTTCATTGGTTGAAGCTTCTGTTTCGTTATCAGCTATCCTGGATCCCATTGGCGACTATACTGTTGCCCGGGGTATTTGAGGGTCTTCCTCAGTTTGAAAGCAAATGTTCATATCAATATGTCCTTTTGAGGCTGTGTACCATGCCAATACTAGTGAATCTTCCCAAAGTAACATATGTTCTGTTCAATTGAGCGTGTATTGATAGTAATTGAATCATTCCCGCACGACAGTGGTGCTGTTGGTTCGTCGTCAATCTGACATAACCTTGGTCGTATCTGTCATGTATCAGGGGCGGGCGGCTTGGTCCTCTCGTCTAGTGTCATCACTAAAACTAGTTCTACTAACAATGTTCTGTTGAATAGGGATCATGTGACCTCGGCCTCCGTAGAATAAAGGAGGGTGATGTGATTCACGTCCTTGGTGAAATAATATGTGTTTTTATATTCGACGTGTTGAGTCTTTCGATGAAATTTTCATGGTCTTCCCAGCAGAAGGTGACATGCATCCATGAAAACTATGTCATGCCATACTTGATCCTGCAGCTGGCCTCCGATCAAAAATTCTACCAAGCATCTTCGGTCGATGTTGACCCAGTTCTCCTTCAGCCACGTAAGTGAATATGGCTAGGAGTGTCTCTATGTTGCGAGTCCTAATTTCTCTACCAGCTGTGTCCATGTCACGCTCTTGCTGCTTCCGTCTTCGATAATGAGACTACATACCTCTTCGTTTATTGTGCAGCAGGTGCAGAATATGTTGTGACGAAACCACCGTGAATCTCTCATGTCCTCGGTTTGTAGGACTTGTCGAATCATGAGCGCCTCTACTTCATCTGGGGGAAGCTGATACTCCTCATATTGTTCCTCCACTTTCTCTTCATCGCTAATATCTTCTATGGCGCCTTGATCTGTGTGTGTGACTACCTTGCTTGTGGGGCAGCTGGAGGCAATGTGGTAGTAGCTGTGGCATCGGTAGCACTTTTTAGCTGGCACCGTGCTGGAAGAGTTGCCCTTCTGTTTCTTTCAGCTTTAATCAGTAGTGTCATTCCCCTATCCGGGCTTGTCTGTATCTCCTAAGAGATCTCTGTCGGTCGTGGTAATTGTAGGTGACAGCTTGCTTGGAGATTGTTGCCTGAAAGATGATTGTTACTGACCCTGTTGTTGTTGTCTTTTCACCTTCAAGGCTAATGTTTGGACATCCCCTAGCATCCAGTATGGCTGCAATTGTATCATATTGTTGATGTCAAGTTTCAGACCCCCGAGATATGTGGTTATCGTATGCTGCTCTTACTCCGTCAGCTCGCATTTCATCAGCAAATGGTCGAATTGGGCAGTGAACTCTTCAACTGAAAGATCCCTTTGCTACAAGTTGTGGAGCTTAGAAACATATCCTGGTGTTAGTGAGGTGGGAGGTACTTTTTCTGCATTACTTTATTCATCTTCTCCCATCTAGTGATCTTTTGACTGCCTTCTCTCTTCCTCTGTCTATGTACATTTTTCCAGCATGGGGAAGTGCCCTTCTTTAGCTTAATAGCGGCTAGCTTGACCCATTTATCTTCTGGAGCATCTTTTTATTCAAAAATCTGTTCAACAGATTGAGCCAGATGATAAACTCATCGGGATCCATGCTTCCAAATTCTGAAAGGTCCATCTTGATGTGAAAATCATGTTGACCTCCATAAGGAGCCTCTTCTCTTGGCCTCCTTTGATATTGAATATCAAAACGGAGCGACCAATATTCTTCATCGTTGTGACCTTCCCTGTGTAACGGATTAAGATCCTCGTTTCTGTCTTACCCATGACTCTCTCGACCACAATCGAAAGTAATCTCTTCCTGATTCCCGTCATCTAGCTCGGCTAGTCTCCATTGCATACGACAAATTTCACGTTGTATCTTTTCCTGAGTAGAGCCTAACACATCTCTCTGCGGTGGCATGACAAGAGTTGGGAATTAGAAGAAAAAAATTGATTGAGGTGGATTGAGCACGAGCAGATGCTAGGGAATTTTAGGATAGGAACCAGAACTAGTAGGGAAACACCAAAAACATTCTTTCATTAATATTAAAATAAGATTACATCATTACTCAAAAGGAAATAATAACTCACAACATGAACTGACACTAACGACACTCTTAAATGTATCCTAATGGGTGGTGGAGGTCAACTAGAGGGATAGATAATTTGAAGGGGTGACGACAGCCACAGGAGGCTGGTGGTAGTAAAGGGAAGGTGTTGAACTAAAGGGACGGCAAGTGGGAAGGGTTGTGGGTGGTCGCCAGCGATCGTGTGGTGGTTAAGAGAAGCTTGAAGTGGTTGGCAGCTAAGGGGAGTGAAAGAGATGGGCATGGAAAGATACAATCACCATCTCAGAGGGAATACAACTGAAGCACCACCACCGAGAAGTTTAATGGGTGGAATCTTGCCCTTCTCGAGGATGCAAGTGGATGATTTGCAACATAAGAAAAAATATATTTTCTCAATACAAAAAATCACTAAGAAGCCTGAATCAATAAACATGATGGAATGAGAGTGTTGAATCGAATGACCCTAGGTTTGATCTGTTTGTCACTTTCCTCGTCAGTTGCATTCAATTTTGTGAATGAGAAAATCACGATGGATCACATTGTGGCACTTACAATGATGTATAAAAAATCTTATACTTCTAATAAGATTTCTCTGATGAATAGGTTATTCAACATAAAGAAGATGGATGACAGTTCGGTGGCAAAACATCTAAACAATTCCAACATTATAACGAGTCAGTTGTGTTTTGTGGGGATTAAATTTGATGAAGAGGTAAAGACACTGTTAATTTTGTCTTCATTGTCAAACAACTATGATGGATTGGTGACTGTGGTGAGTAACCCTTCAAAGAATATGAAATTAAACTTTGATGACATTTTGGCTTTAATGCTGAATGAATTTTTTTTACAGAAAGGTAACATATTGTGAATCTTTAGGTTATGTGTTCAATGCTAAAAATATGAAAATAAATCTGGACATGAATGCGCAAAGAGACAAATTCAAGTCCAGAAGACGAAAACCCAGGTCAAACAGAGAAAATAATAAAAGAGTGTGTTGGAACTGTGGAATGAAAGGAAATTTCAAGGACTGTAAAGCTCCAAGGAATGCTGGTGGTGGAGGACAGGAAAGAAATCTACAAATGTCTCCACAGGCGAAGTCCAAGGTGACTCCATGATTTTATCCCTAGTCAACACTGAATCATGAATAGTAGATTCAAGTGTCTCTTTTCACACATGCCCCAACAAAGAGGTGTTCAAAAATTACACTCAAAATGATCTAGGGTATGTTTATTTATGAGACAAAAATGCCCGCAATATCGTGGAAAAGAGTGATGTGGATATCACATTGTCAAATGGAACAGTCTAAAAGCTTACTAAAGTTAAACATATTCCAAGTCTGAAGAGAAATCTGATCTCGGTAAGTCAGCTGACAAAGTTAAGGTTCGTGACAACTCAGGTAATTCATGGAACGGGACCAGAAGGGTAATGGTGATGGCTTAGAGGAATATTGAATGCACTCTACATTGAAATTTTTTCTCTTGTGATGAAGATGACAACCATGAAAGTTGTATCAAGTTTGATAGCAAAGGAAGATCTGCATCTAGAGCGAATGAATGTAAAGATGCCCTTCTTACATGGAGATCTGGAGAAGGAATTATACATAATACAACCGCAGGGTTACGAGATTCCAAGGAATGAAGATTTGGTCTACAGGTAGAAGAGTTCTTATACCTTGAAGCAACTTCCGAGATGGTGGTATAGAAGGTTTGACAATTTCATGTCAAAAAATGAGTACATGAAATGCCAGATGGATCTCAGTTGCTTCATCAAAAACTTCAATAATTGTTATACCTTACTCCTTTTATATGTGAATGACATGCTCATTACAAGGGCAAATATCGAAAAATCAGAGACTTGAAGAAGTAATTATCCAATGAGTTTGAGATGAAGGATGTAACTCCAACTAGAAAGATCATAGTGATGATATTCAGTAGGAACAGGAGTGTAGGTACACTGAAGTTATCTCATGCATAATATTTTGAAATGATCCTACAGAGGTTCAACATAGGTAAGACAAAACAAGTTTGAACCCCCTTAGGTAGTCACTTCAAACTATCTAAGAAATTATTACCTAAGTCTGAAGCAGAACAAGCACAGATGGGGAGAACTTTGTATGCTTCAGTAATTGAAATTTTGATTTATGATATGCTTTGTATCAAATCAGATATTGCATATATAGTGAGAGTAGTCAGAATGTACATGACAATACAGACACATACATCATTGGGAGGCGGCGGTGAAATTTATTATCAAGTTTTTGAAGAGAACAACATGACACTTTGTCATAGAAGTGCAGAGATAAGTCTATATGGATTTGTAGATGCGGATCTGACAAGAAATTTGGATGATAGAAGTACAACACTATAAATCTTCACTTTAGAGAATATATGGTGAGTTGGGTTTCTAGGATGTAGAAGATTATTACAATTTCAGCTACATATGTGGAATACTTTGATATCACTGAGACTAGCAATGAGATGATTTAATTATAGGGCTTTATGACAGAACTGAGAAAGGAACAAGGGATTGAAAAACATTATAATGACAGTAAGAGTGTTATTCATCTTCCTAAGAAAGTTATTTTTCATACCATGATAAAACATATCCAACCGAGGTATCACTTTATTCATTATCTCCAAGAAGATGAACAATTATTTTTGGAGAAGATACACAAAACTCAGAATCCTGTGTACATGTTGATAAAAGTAGTGATTATCGAGAAACTAGAGTTATACTTGGCTTTAGTTTGAGTACAAAAATGTTGATACTAGAGGTGAGTCGCACTACAGTACGAGTAAAGATGGTACAAATAGGGTTAGAGATATAAATGATCGGTGATGGGTGCTATCAGTTTGCAAGTGGGAGATTATTATGTAATGGAGCTTGAAGCACCCAAAAGCACTGCCACAAGAAGCATCCAGGAGTGCCTGTAGCATGGTGTAGTCACGCCTGAGATGTGTGTAACTATGTCGGGCAGCGTGACTGTGCAAACGCATCACGATACTATAGCAGGGAACGGGGTAGGGATTTTGGTGGGAAGCTCCTGCGTTAGTCTCCAAAGTTGGGGAGTATAGTGTATGATCAATCATTTTAAAAGTGATGGGAATGTTGTAATCTATCGTTAAGTCAACCTTGTTAGCGTCAACATTCCAAAGCACATCCTGATAAAATAATTATCAATCCTCTTTTGGCACAACCTGAAATGGAATTGTATGTTGATGGATATCCTGACAAATTAAGCCTCGTGTCATTAAAATCTAGATTTGGCTTCTTCCACTCCTCATACTCGTCTGAATGCACTTGATAACGAAGTATATAAAAAACAAACAACTCTGGGATAAACCCTATGGCAGCTGGACCACGCTGAAATATAACCACTCAGAAGAGGTCTCTTATTCTTCTCTAAAAGGACATGGATCCTACTGTAGGGTGGCATTTCCCCTAAAGATCCAAGAGTGATTTTCAAAGTTGTGGCTCATCCCTCTTTTCTAACCATCTATCGATGGGACATTGCTGAACTGAATCTAATACCCCAATCATTCCTTATGGTCTTCCAAAAGTGGCACAAAAGAGTCTATCTCGAACATGTTAGACCTTTAATAGAGACAACTCAAGAGGTAGGTTATGTACGTATCTAAAAATTCTAAAATTCTCTTAGCTGAAGTTGCTTTGTGTCTAGTATCTGCTCCTTATATTCATAGCCCTTTTGGACATCTAATCCCAATTCTCCTGATGCTCCTCTCAATGACTACAAAATGGTAGTTCGAAGCATCGCAATCTCATACTCTGCATGGATGCCCATTATTTTTGGACTCACTACCTTCTAGAATATTTACAGTTAACTCAATTGGATTCTCTCTCCTAGGTTCAACTGGAATCAATAACTTATCTTCCTCTTTGGCTGGCAGCTGACACTCTTCATTTGTTGTGTCCTCATTTTCTTCAGAGTTGATTTTTTCATTATCCATTTCAACAGCTCGCTGCTCAGTGAAATAAACAACACCCTTGTTTAAGCAATCTGATGCATTGTGCCCAAACTCATGGCACTTGGTGCACTTTCTGACTGGAACAAATTTAAGAGTATTGGTTCACTCCACCTGTTCTCTACTCTGAATAAGTTTCTCCTTAGTCGAGGTCAACTTGGATGATCCCCTTGCGGTACTTTGGTTGTAAAATCTTAGGATTGAACCCTGCGTGTAAGATGTGGTTATTGTTCGATGATGTGATCTCTCTATTTTTGAAATTGGGGTATGAAGATCCAGTATGTAGTGAGCTGGTAGATACCGGTGCCATATCTCTAAGTTCATCTTAGATCTAATAGTGATCTTGTCTTTTCACTCACACCGGCATAGATGTGCTAAATTTTCCAACCAAAATAATGCACTCTTCTTTAAGTTGTTGGCGATTAGTTTCATCATTCCGTATGGTAGAACTTCCTAGTACTCAAAGAAATTTTCCATAGTTTGAAGCTTCCTAATGAACTCATCTAGATCCAAGTAACCATAAAAATGTGGCAAATCCACATCTACTTCAAAATACTGACTTCACAGTTATTTCGGGTCTCAAATCTTCAGGATAGAGATTCTTATTTCCTGGAATCCACTTGGCGGAAAAGATTCACTCTATTCCTTCGATCTAGCATGTCACCGTTATGGATACGGGTGACCCGTTCGGACCGCCTCCTCTCGAAGGCAACAAGCCTCTGTTACAGTTGGAAGATTCTCGCCTCACATCCTCCAAACAAGGCTCTTAGACAACCCTTAGTGGATTTCTCATAAACGAAATTTTGGCATTTCTTCCAATTAAGGTCTTCAACAATTATCTCTTCAAAGGTATGATTAGGGTTTGAGGTGTGGGGTGGAAGGTGGAAGCAGTGTATACATGTGATATAAAGTAGGAAAGAAAAATTTTGGGTGGAGATAAGGTTAGATAGTGGGAGAGTTCTGTAACCCTATAATATGACTAGAGTTAAGCTAACTCTGATATTAAATGATATCGGAATTGATCCAAATTATTACATAAAAGATAAATATTTTTATTGAAAATAAATAGTCAGTTATAACCAACACACATGAAAGCAAAAATACAACAACACAATAACCGAAAATTTAAAATAGTAACAGACACAACACATATCAAATTAGGGAGGATCTTAGGTGGTGGTGGTGGCGGTGGCTAGGTGGAGGCAAATTCTGGAAGGTACAAGGCTAATGGAAAACTGTGGAAAGGCAGCATCAGCTTGCTGTCCTAGATGGTAGCAAGCATAGAATTACTTTAACCAGCATAAACCAACAAGAACAGCTAGATTGAGGGGCTGGAATGAGGGAAGGCAGCAGTGGGGTGACTTTACGAGGGCGGCAACAAGTCCAGAAGAGGCGAAGGTGGCTGGGAGGGTTCAATACTGCAAGAAAACAGGGATTTCCAACATTTTCAGGCGGTGGCAGCAAAGTAAGCGGGAAGCGATGCAGGAAGGTTGGTGAATGGCGGAGGGCAGCTATGGTGGGTGGCAGCACGCCTTGGAAGGAAGGTGGACAAAAATGGTGGAACTGTAGGAAACACAGTAAAATTTGTTGTTCTGGAGGCTACACTCGCAAGCTCCGCTACACTTATTCCGTTCCGCTTCAGCATCTTTCCCTTATCTGGTATACGAGTCATATCTAACAGGAATGAATAGTAAGAAAACACATCAAGGAAAAAGGTTAGACTACAATTTTATAGAAAAATAAAATCCATAGTCGTAGCACATTGTATATCCTCCATCAAGGTATTTGAATGGCTAAGGTTTTACAACAGCTAAAAGTCATCAATCAAGTAAAATTACCAAAAATCCATTTTAAAGAAATGTTAAAAAATAGTTAAAATTATTTTTCAGCTTATTTAAATCTTGCATTCAAATATTTTAATGATGGAAAAAGATAAAAGAGAATGCCTATAGCCTTTTAAGAGATAATTGGCAAAGTCACATGAATAATCTACATAATGTAAAGATGTAGCTATTTTGGCATATGCCAACAGTGCAGCTTGTGGTAGGCTTTGAAGCCATAAACAAAATGCATACCCCCAATTTTAAAAGTCCAAATAGAAAAGAAAGATTTTGTGGATGGAGAAATTTTGAGTCGCACATCATACACTCTAGAATGTAATATCAATTATCATGTTTGATCTCAATATGGTACCTACTTTTTTAAAAACTTAGGCATGGAAGCAATTCCAAATCCAAAAAACTGATAAGGACAAGTAATTCAATCTTCCGCACATAAACCAACTTATTCTAACTTTAAAGATAACACACACCCAAGTAAATTGGACTCAAATTAGTGTTTTAAAAATTGGACCGAACATTAAATCAAAATAACAAAAAGTTCAACGATCAAATATTCAATTTGGGTAAACAAGAGGTTGAACTGGAAAATAAATTTAATTTGACTTAGACGGCACAATATGATGCAATAATGATATTTTTATCAATTTAATGAATAATATTCAAAATCAGGACACTTAACCAAAAAAATATTTTGAATATGATAGTAAATCAAAATCTTAAGCAATGATATTTTGATTATTTCCACTATGCTCTGTATGCATTTGTGCAGTTACGTAAATGCTTGTAAAAATAATGTGAGCATAACCACCAAATTGGAATGTTAAATTAGAAAATATTTTGCCAACCTCTCTTCCAAGAATTATAAGATATTTAACTTCAAAGAGTTTAAAAGTTTAAAATTTTGGGCATATAGTTTTGAGTAAGTTATTTAATAGTAATTTTATAGTTTATATCTGNGCATAATGTAAAGATGTAGCTATTTTGGCATATGCCAACAGTGCAGCTTGTGGTAAGCTTTGAAGCCATAAACAAAATGAGAACCAATATGCATAATCCCAATTTTAAAAGTCCAAATAGAAAAGAAAGATTTTGTGGATGGAGAAATGTTGAGTCGCACATCATACACTCTAGAATGTAATATCAATTATCATGTTTGATCTCAATATGGCACCTACTTTTTTTAAAACTTAGGCATGGAAGCAATTCCAATTCAAAGAAACTGATAAGGACAAGCAATTCAATCTTCCGCACATAAACCAACTAATTCTAACTTTAAAGATAACACACACCCAAGTAAATTGGACCCAAATTAGTGTTTTAAAAATTGGACCGAACATTAAATCAGAATAACAAAAAGTTCAACAATCAAATATTCAATTGGGGTAAACAAGAGGTTGAACTGGAAAATAAATTTTATTTGACTTAGATGGCACAATAATGATGCAATAATGATATTTTTATCAATTTAATAAATAATATTCAAAATCAGGACACTTAACCAAAAAAATATTTTGAATATATCAAAATCTTAAGCAATGATATTTTGATTATATGCATTTGTGCAGTTATGTAAATGCTTGTAAAAATAATGTGAGCATAACCACCAAATTGAAATGTTAAATTATAAAATATTTTGCCAACCTCTTTTCAAAGAATTATAAGATATTTAACTTCAAAAAGTTTAAAAGTTTAAAATTTTGGCCATATAGTTTTGAGTAAGTTATTTAATAGTAATTTTATAGTTTATATCTGGTCAATTGGTAAAAAACAAAAGGCCACAAATTGATCAGTATTAGAACAAAATATTTTATCAAAAAGCCAACCAGTTCACTAGTTTGCTATTTCAACCGTCATTTACGGCCAATTCTGATTGCTTATTTTGAGACCAAACGAAATCGACTAAGGAGTACTTCACAGTTTAACTGATAAAACTTGCCTATCCAGTCCAATTTTTAAAATCGCGTCCAAAACTACAAATTTTAACTTCAAATGGGGCTAAAACAAGAATAAATGCATAAGAATTTCAATTTATCCTCTTAATTTTGANAACCAAGGAGTACTTCGCAGTTTAACTGATAAAACTTGCCTATCCAGTCCAATTTTTAAAATCACGTCCAAAACTACAAATTTTAACTTCAAATGGGGCTAAAACAAGAGCAAATGCATAAGAATTTCAATTTATCCTCTTAATTTTGAGCTAGGTTATTTCTTCTATATTTTTATTACATAACAGAAAGTTAACATTTTTCAAATAAGGTACTTAAAGTGCACATATTCTATATCTATCAATTTTATGTTGCAACTGACTGCCAATTCGTGTTTGTTATGAAAATAAGAACAACTAAGGCAACCATAATTTAATTTACAAATGTAAGAAGTGATTACCTTCTTTGCTCGTTTTACAGCCACAACCTGACCATCACCAAGAATACCCTTGTATACAGTTCCAAATCCACCTTCACCTAGCTTCATTGAAGGTGAAAAGTTTTGAGTGGCCTTGATGATCTGACTAATAGTAAGTTGCAATGATCCAATTCTATTTTGCTGTGGAGATAATGAAAAACGAGAAGGACTTTGTGGTACTTTATGTGGAGTAGTCAAATTTTTGTCAGATGAAGCGGATACATCTAAAGAAGAAACTGAATCCGCTGCAATAAGCCAATTCATTTGGTAAGAATAATACCAACAGAAAAATCTCACCAAATACAAAACATAGCATGAAAAATTAACCACTCTATTAATATCATCATAAGTTCAAATACTACTTTTTAAAATAATAAAGCATATCAAGTGCACTTTCCAATGTGTATAAGGTTTTCAAATCGAATGCTACTTGTTTTGCAATAGATAAAATAAAAACAATCATGTCCTTTTAAAGGAATATTTAGTTACAATGAACAAGAGCATACTTCGATTTCAACAACCTTCATATTGGAACTTTATATGTGAAAAGCTAGGAATATAATACATCGCAGCATACTCTAGAAATTTGAAATTTTGAGTTTTCCTATTGAACTTACAGGAAATTGTTTCTTTGGAAAAAGCTTTTTGATCTATTGGTTCTTTCCTCCTTGCACGAAAGCAGGGACAGATTACAACACAACATAAAAGAAACATTCCTGGTACAGCCAGAACCATGCCTTTGGGTGGTATTTTTAACCTAACTTCTTTGACTTCTTCTTTTGACAGTTGCTTTCTGCTTAGTTGATCCAAGTGAGAGGAATCTGCCTGAGGCAGCACTAGAAGTTTTCTCCCTGCCATACGAAATCCTTCCCCTGCAATTACATATATCATAACTTGATTGGAAAAGAGAAAAGATCTCAAACACCAATCTAATTTAATGAACAAGAAAAACATTTTAAAAGAAATTCCATTTCAAGTCTGTAGCTCGTATCTAACCTTTTCAGAAAACGAAACAAACAGATTTGGTCCTGTAAACAAACTTTTTCCAAACATAGAAAAGTACTTTAAACCTGCTCAAACTAAGCAAACACAATAACTCATCATGAAAATACAATTTTAGCTAGATAACGATCGTGTAAGGAACTCATCACTATCAAGTATCAGAAATGGTTTATACAAGACAAAATGCTAGCTTATTTATTCTAACTTTGATACAATGCAAGCTTTCTATGTCAATAGAAATTCAACAAAGTACTGCTTTAAAAACAACTAAGCGCAATCTTCAACTCCATCCTCCTTACACGACATCCGACGAACGTACTAAAAACTGCTAGCCCTTAGTCGCATATTCCATCATTTCTGTACGCGAACTTAAACGAAACACAATCATAACCCACACAAACTAAAAAACCAATAAATCCGCATGTAATACAGAGAAGTAAAATTACCAGAAACAGCATCACTGTCCAAGCCAGCAGCAAACTTCCCATAGCAGTACTTTCTACCAATATCATGCCATTCCTCTGCCCTAGAATCAAACTCCCAACAACCAGTAGCAAAAAAAAAGGCCAACATCTCGCACATCAAAACCCGATCATCAATCCGCTCCCCGTTTCGAAAAAACCTATACGAATCCTGCAATCTTAGATATGCAACGCGATCGAAGCTGCAGATTCTCAAAACATCTCTAACGGATTCCCCAACCGCAGCCTCTACGAACGGCGACGCCACAAGTATCAAGATAGCAAGGATCGAAGTCATCACTACAGGATTCGAGCACAGTAAAAACTAGAAAGCAATCATATCTCGAGCTCAAATTGGAGCGCACGAGCTCTCAGAAGAAGGAAATCACCAATCGGCGAAGGCGTGGAGACAGGACGACTGCGGACGAGAAGGAAGAGCAGGGAAGGGAGACCAACAAGGTGCTGGAATGGTAGCCAATAACCGGGAAACTGGCGGCTTACCGGTACAGACAGACGAAGCTAAATATTAAAAAATATTACATAATATAGAAAATATAAATGCGTAAAAAAAAATAATAGACTAACTCCTCATAAAAGATAAAAATAAAATAAAATTATGAATAATTAGAATAAGACATATTCTTCGTGAAATCAATAGATTCAAATTAATATTCATGATTTCTAATAAAAATGTGGCGTATATAAAAAATTATATTTTAATCAGATGGTTGGCTCGACCGCCGGTTCCAGCAAGTTCTTTCTAGTTTGATGCGGAGCTAATTTTCAACCCAAACATGATTATACTATGGTAAGCGTGGTTCATACAACCTACAAGAAGATGAGCAGTGCACGAAAAAGAAACCCACCAAAGACACCAAAAATATGGAAGGCACATGGAAGTTTATTAATCAGTTGATCCATGAGTTGAAGGATCAGATGTTGGATGTTGTCACAACTTGGCATGAGGTTTGGAATTAACCAAGGCAGGTACAGGTGGCCAGAGAATGTTAATTAATTTTTTTTTTTATATTCGTCTACAAGTTAGCAGATGAAAGAGTCGCTATAAATTAAATTGAAGTGGTACAATTAAAATTACATCATTAATGGTTGTCCGCGTGTTATATAAAAATATTTTATTCTATCGTTCATCTTTTAATAATTTAATTAAACTTTAAAAGTTAGTTAAAACAACTAAGAACTAAACGAGCAAGTGTATATTTATACTTATAAACAACAGTAATAAAATGAAAAGAAAGAATAATATGCATGACAATTAAGCTTCTTTACAAATAAATATAAACATTTGACATACTATTTAAAGGGGTTTATATCGTTACCATCACAATATTATTTCATATTTATACAACCATCACATGAGGAATCGTCTAAAAATCATGTCAATTAAGATACATCAATATCAATATCATTTTTCATTTACATGCATAGGTGCATTAGTGTTCCTCCATTAGTACAATCAAAGGGTGCTCCATCACAATCAAGTATGCACATGCAAGCATACTATAAATCATTTTGTTCCATTCTAAATATCATCCAATATCTTTCTTTTAGAATATGTATATGTAGTACATAAATGTAACTATGCAAATCATTCACATTCATTTATAGATGATCAAATTAAAAAATGAGACAGAATAATCATGTTATAATTGCAGTAACAATATAACTTGATTAACATGACTGATTTAGAAGAAATGCAAATTATTACCATAATTTAGCAGTAAAAATATTCGCCTCGATTACCAATAATTTTAAATTTTCTGTTCACTTATCTCCAATGTGAAACCTAAACTCAAGTGCATCAATAACATTACTAATTTATTATATTTTAATTTTATTATAAGAAATAATTTGTCTTAATTTGACCCTTTGAAATATCATATTATTTTATTTTTATTATATTGTTTGTTATCTTCATTTAATCAATATTATTATTTTTAAACAATTAAGCTTAATAAAATATTGATGATAAAGTTAGTTTAATTTTCTAGTTACTTATGTAATTTATATTTTTGTGGTAGTCATATTTACATTTATTTTGCATAGCAATTCATTATTAAACAAACAAATGAACTAAAATAAAATCAATATTACTATAAATTTTTTGTAGCTTAAAACCCAATTTATTTAAGCGTTATTATTAATAACTAATAATTAATACTATATTAAATTTATAATTTAAAGTTTATTAAACCATACCTTCGGTCTAATCCACGCAAAGCCCCACAACCGCTTCTTCTTCTTCGCTTCTCTTTCGCGCTGCATTGCTTGGCTCCATAAAACTTTTCCAATAGAACTCCAAGTACACGCACTTCCTCTCCTTCTCTTCTTCGTTGGAAGGCAAGGACACAACTGAAGCTCTTCCTTCATTTTCCTCTTCAACTCGGCTCGACTCAACACTACACGCGAGATCCCCAACCTCTCCTCAGCTCAGCATCACTTCGCTCGTTACTACGAAAAAAAATTACATTAGGACTCAACATGCCAAGTTGCTTACGAAGTCCAATCTCGAGCTGACATGAGGAAGGTCGGGGCCCACCTACATAAAAAATGAAAAAATGAAAACATGCGACCCGACTTGATCGATGTGTTACTTACCCTTTGTCGATGCGTTATAAGAATATTTCATCGCGTTATGTATATTGCTCCGTGTTACAGAGTATTGCCCATGCGTTATAAGAAAATATTCTCTGCGTTATTTATTATTGTCACTGTGTTATAGGAATATTCCCTCGCATTATTCTGAATATTTTTTGCATTATTCATGTGTTATTGGTGTGTTATTGAGTTGATTTTGAGATGTTATTGTTCTTTAAACAACAATGCCAACTCAAAATCACCTCCATAACATATGAGTAACATATCAATAGAAGTTTTCATCTTGTCGTTTGATTGTATCAACTCAGTAATACATCAAGAACACATGAATAACATATCAATAACACATTAAAAACAGTGACTGAGGTGATTTTGAGATATTATTCTTGAAACAATAATACCAACTCAAAATCACCTCCATACTACATGAATATCGCATCAGTAGAAATTTTCATCTTGTCATTGGATTGTATCACCTCAATAACACATGAATAACACTCCAATAACACATTAAAAACAACGACTAAGGTGATTTTGAGATGTTATTGTTCTTTAAACAAAAATTATAACTAAAGATCACTTCCATAACACATTAATAGCACATTAGTAAAAGTGTTTATCTTGTCATTTGGTTGAATTGGCTCAATAACACACTAATAACACTTGAATAACGGAGAAAATATTCAGAATAAAGCGAGGGAATATTCTTGTCCTATGAAATATTCCTATAACGCATCGGTCTGGCCAAGTTGCAGTTTTCATTCTTTTTTTTTCATCTTTTATGAAGGTGGGTCATGACCTTCCACGTGACGGCTCGAGATTGGACTCTGCAAGCAGCTCTGCATGCAGAGTCTTGATGTAATATTTTTTTCCTTAACGAGGTAGGTGGAAAAAAAAATATTACATCAGGACTCCGTATGCAAAGTTGCTTGCGGAGTCCAATCTCAAGCTGACATCTGAAAGGTCGGAACCCACCTACATAAAAAACAAAAACAATGAAAATGTGCGACCCAACAAACTGATGTGTTACTTACCATTGTCGATGTGTTATAGTAATATTTCATCGTGTTATGTATATTCCTCTGTGTTACAGAGCCTTGCCCGTGTGCTATAAGAAAATATTTTCTCGATGTTTATCCTGTCGTCATGTTATAGGAATACTCCCTCGCGTTATTATGAATATTTTTCACGTTATTCATGTGTTATTGGTGTGTTATTCAAGTGATTTTGAGATGTTATTTTTTGTTTAAACAACAATAACGACTCAAAATAAGCTCCATAACACATGAAAAACACATCAATAAAAGTTTTCATCTTGTCATTAGATTGCATCATCTCAATAACACATGAATGATACACCAATAACACATTAAACATAGTGACTGAGGAGATTTTGAGATGTTATTATTCTTGAAACAATAATACCAACTCAAAATCACCTCCATAACACATGAATATCACATCAGTAAAAATTTTCATCTTAACACATTAATAACATATGAATAACACATCAATAACACATTAAAAACGGTGACTAAGGTGATTTTGAGATGTTATTGTTCTTTAAACAACAATTCTAACTCAAAACCACTTCCATAACACATTAATAGCACATCAGTAAAAGATTTTATTTTTGTCATTTGGTTGAATTGTCTAAATAACATACCAATAACATATGAATAACGCAGAAAATATTCAGAATAACGCAAGAGAATATTCTGATGCGATGGAATATTCCTATAACACATCGGTCGAGCTGGGTCACACAATTTCATTCTTTTTTTCATCTTTTATGTAGGCAGACCCCGACCTTTCACGTGTCAGCTCGAGATTTGACTCCTCAAACAACTTTGCATGTGAAGTCCTGATGTCATATATTTTTCGATACTAGAAGTGAGTAAAACTCCTCTCCCTTCGGTTTCCGTCCCCTCGTTTCTTCTAACCCCTCTATTCAGCTTCCTCACTCTCTCGTTTCGGTTTCCGACTCCTCTCCTCATTTTTTTGTCTTTTTATTTCCTTTTCCATTTTTTTTTAATAGAACTGTTACAAATGTTATTCAAGAGGCATTGGCTCGAGGAAGGGAGAAGCATCTCGAAGAGGAAAAGTCGACAACAAGCAGTTGAAGTGCACCCTTAACCCTGGATAGAGAAGGAGATTCATAGTACTTCGAAAATGTTGGGTCAGTGCCGATAGAAAGTCATCGGTTTTGATGTACTAAAGCACCCCACCAGCCAGTGAATGCATTCTCTAGGTGAATCTCTGAGATCAATCCCCCGAGAGACTTCAAATCTCTACATTATAATCCTACAAGGGTCAAACTGATCCAATTAACCACATAGCTTCCTTTGAATTAACAGTATGCTTAATGAAGATAACTGATGCACTGAAGTGTCAATCTTTCCTCACCACGCTGAGGGAGTTGGTCCTCATGTGGTTCACTGGTTTACCACAGGGACTGATTGCCTCATTCATCAACTTCAGGCGGTTGTTCATGGAGTAGGTTACTAGTGATAAGAAATCGCAGAAGAATTTAAAGGACCTTATGCAAATCAGTTAAGGGGAGAATGAGTCTCCACTCATTTATTATCTGCTTCCAGAAGGATATGCTTGAGTACGAGACCTGAAGCTGGCAATGGCTCTTGTTGCCCTGGTTCAGTGGCTAAAAGAGGGAATGTTCCAGTATGCTTTGAACTTATAGTGACTGAAGACCTTGGTCAAGTTGTTGGAGAAGGCCAATAAGCACATATTAGTCGAAGAGTATAACTCCATATATGATTCAACTAAAGGAGGCTCCACCCATTTCTCGCAAAAGAGAGCACCACAAGGAGATAGGTGGACGTCGAGAGATGACTCACATCCTTATGCTCATCCATGTTATAAAGAAAATTAGCTGCCTTGGAAACAAATCACACAAATGAGAAGGCCAAACTCCCTGACTTGACTAGCAACTGACTCTCTATAACGAGTGCTCGTTGCCTAACCACAAACAACCAAAAATGACCTTGATACCACACATTGACGGAGCATCAAGTCAAACTGGGGCAAGGCTTAGTTTTTCCGTGATACCAATGAAAGATGTTGTAAGCAAAAGCATTTTATTCAAAAAAAACTTAAAAAATAAGTTTCTCCTACTTGAAGAAAAAAAATTATATCAAGAGAGGAAGTCATACTCTCGATAAGTTTATTGTTGACATCAAATCACAGCACACTTTATTAACTATTTGATCATACATTAGGAGATTTCATTGAAAACCCTAAAAGCAACATAAGTATTAAAATTGTCCTTTAATGGTGCAACTGTTTGTCTTACTTTTTTTCTTTAGCCTTGAACAGGAACATCTACATCAATACTATTTTTTCAACACATTATTCCTTGTCAAGAAGTTCATTCACAATGATTAATATAGTAAAAAAAAAAAAACTTTTATTTTNATGAAAAACGGGAAGGACTTTGTGGTACTTTATGTGGAGTAGTCAGATTTTTGTCAGATGAAGCGGATACATCTAAAGAAGAAACTGAATCCGCTGCAATAAGCCAATTCATTTGGTAAGAATAATACCAACAGAAAAATCTCACCAAATACAAAACATAGCATGAAAAATTAACCACTCTATTAATATCATCATAAGTTCAAATACTACTTTTTAAAATAATAAAGCATATCAAGGGCACTACTTTCCAATGTGAATAAGGTTTTCAAATTGAATGCTACTTGTTTTGTAATTGATAAAATAAAAACAATCATGATCTTTTAAAGGAATATTTAGTTACAATGAACAAGAGCATACTTCAATTTCAACAACCTTCATATTGCAACTTTATATGTGAAAAGCTAGGAATATAATACATCGCAGCATACTCTAGAAATTTAAAATTTTGAGTTTTCCTATTGAACTTACAGGAAATTGTTTCTTTGGAAAAAGCTTTTTGATCTATTGGTTCTTTCCTCCTTGCACGAAAGCAGGGACAGATTACAACACAACATAAAAGAAACATTCCTGGTACAGCCAGAACCATGCCTTTGGGTGGTATTTTTAACCTAACTTCTTTGACTTCTTCTTTTGACAGTTGCTTTCTGCTTAGTTGATCCAAGTGAGAGGAATCTGCCTGAGGCAGCACTAGAAGTTTTCTCCCTGCCATACGAAATCCTTCCCCTGCAATTACATATATCATAACTTGATTGGAAAAGAGAAAAGATCTCAAACACCAATCTCATTTAATGAACAAGAAAAACATTTTAAAAGAAATTCCATTTCAAGAGTGTAGCTCGTATCTAACCTTTTCAGAAAACGAAACAAACAGATTTGGTCATGTAAACAAACTTTTTCCAAACATAGAAAAGTACTTTAAACCTGCTCAAACTAAGCAAACACAATAACTCATCATGAAAATACAATTTTAGCTAGATAACGATCGTGTAAGGAACTCATTACTATCAAGTATCAGAAATGGTTTATACAACACGAAATGCTAGCTTATTTATTCTAACTTTGATACAATACAAGCTTTCTATGTCAATAGAAATTCAACAAAGTACTGCTTTAAAAACAACTAAGCGCAATCTTCAACTCCATCCTCCTTACACGACATCCGACGAACGTACTAAAAACTGCTAGCCCTTAGTCGCATATTCCATCATTTCTGTACGCGAACTTAAACGAAACACAATCACAACCCACACAAACTAAAAAACCAATAACTCCGCATGTAATACAGAAAAGTAAAATTACCAGAAACAGCATCACTGTCCAAGCCAGCAGCAAACTTCCCATAGCAGTACTTTCTACCAATATCATGCCAGTCCTCTGCCCGAGAATCAAACTCCCAACAACCACTAGCAAAAAAAAAGGCCAACATCTCGCACATCAAAACCCGATCATCAATCCGCTCCGCGTTCCGAAAAAACCTATACGAATCCTGCAATCGTAGATATGCAACGCGATCGAAGCTGCAGATTCTCAAAACATCTCTAACGGATTCCCCAACCGCAGCCTCTACGAACGGCGACGCCACAAGTATCAAGATAGCAAGGATCGAAGCCATCACCGCAGTATTCGAACACAGTAAAAACTAAAAAGTAATCATATCTCGAGCTCAAATTGGAGCGCACGAGCTCTCAGAAGAAGGAAATCACCAATCGGCGAAGGCGTGGAGACAGGACGACTGCGGACGAGATGGAAGAGCAGGGACGGGAGACCAACAAGGTGCTGGAATGGTAGCCAATAACCGGGAAACTGGCGGCTTACCGGTACGGACAGAGGAAGCTAAATATTAAAAAATATTTCATAATATAGAAAATATAAATGCGTAAAACAAAAATAATAGACTAATAGTAACTCCTCATAAAAGATAAAAATAAAATAAAATTATGAATGATTAGAATAAGACATATTCTTCATGAAATCAAAACATTCAAATTAATATTCATAATTTCTAATAAAAATGTGGCGTATATAAAAAATTATATTTTAATCAGATGGCTGGCTCGACCGCCGGTTCCAGCAAGTTCTTTCTAGTTTGATGCAGAGCTAATTTTCAGTCCAACCATGATTATACTATGGTAAGCGTGGTTCATACCACCTACAAGAAGATGAGCAGTGCACGAAAAAGAAACCCACCAAAGACACCAAAAATATGGAAGACACAAGGAAGTTTATTAATCAGTTGATCCATGAGTTGAAGGATCAGATGTTGGATGTTGTCACGACTTGGCATGGGGTTTGGAATTAACCAAGGCAAGTACAGATGGTCAGAGAATGTGAATTGTTTTTATATTCGTCTACAAGTTAACAGATGAAAAAGTCACTATAAATTAAATTGAAGTGGTACAATTAAAATTACCTCATTGATGGTTGTCCGCGTGTTATATAAATATTTTTTATCCTATCGCTCATCTTTTAATAATTTAATTAAACCTTAAAAGTTAGTTAAAACAACTAAGAACTAAACGAGCAAGTTTATATTTATACTTCTAAACTACAGTAATAAAATGAAAAGAAAGAATAATATGCATGACAATTAAGCTTCTTTATAAATAAATATAGACATTTGACATACTACTTAAAGGAGTTTATATTGTTACCATATCAATATTATTTCATATTTATACAACTATCACATGAGGAATCGTCTAAAAATCATGTCAATTAAGATACATCAATATCAATATCATTTTTCATTTACATGCACAAGTGCATTAGTGTTCCTCAATTAGTACAATCAAATGGTGCTCCATCACAATCAAGTATGCACATGCAAGCATATTATAAATCATTTTGTTACATTCTAAATATCATCCAATATCTTTCTTTTAGAATATGTATATGTAGTACATAAATGTAACTATGCAAATCATTCACATTCATTTTTAGATGATCAAATTAAAAAATGAGACAGAATAATCATGTTATAATTAGTAACAAGATAACTTGATTAACATGACTGATTTAGAAGAAATGCAAATTATTACCATAATTTAGCAGTAAAAATATTCACCTCGATTACCGATAATTTTAAATTTTCTCTTCACTTATCTCCAATGTGAAACCTAAAGTCAAGTGTAACAAAATCATTACTAATTTATTATATTTTAATTTTATTATAAGAAAATAATTTGTCTTAATTTGACCCTTTGAAATATCATATTATTTTATTTTTATTATATTGTTTGTTATCTTCATTTAGTTAATATTATTATTTTTAAACAATTTAAGCTTAATAAAATATTGATGATAAATTTAGTTTAATTTTCTAATTACTTATGTAATTTATATTTCTGTGGTAGTCATATTTACATTTATTTTGCATAGCAATTCATTATTAGACAAACAAATGAACTAAAATAAAATCAATATTACTATAAATTTTTGGTTGCTTAAAACCCAATTTATTTAAACGTTATTATTAATAACTAATAATTAATACTATATTAAATTTATAATTTAAAGTTTATTAAACCATACCTTCGGTCTAATCCACACAAAGCCACACAACCGCTTCTTCTTCTTCGCTTCTCTTTCGCGCTGCATTGCTCGGCTCCATAAAACTTTTCCAATAGAACTCCAAGTACACGCATTTCCTCTCCTTCTCTTCTTCGTTGGAAGGCAAGGACACAACTGAAGCTCTTCCTTCATCATTCTCTTCAACTCAGCTCGACTCAACACTACACGCGAGATCTCCAACCTCTCCTCAGCTCAGCATCACTTCGCTCGATACTACAAAAAAAATTACATTAGGACTCCACATGCAAAGCTGCTTACGGAGTCCAATCTCGAGCTGACACGAGGAAGGTCGGGACCCACCTACATAAAAAATGAAAAAAATGAAAACATGCGACCCGACCTGACCGATGTGTTACTTACCCTTTATCGATGCGTTATAGGAATATTTCATCACGTTATGTATATTGCTCCGTGTTACAAAGTCTTGCCCATGCGTTATAAAAAAATATTTTCTGCGTTATTTATTATTGTCACTGTGTTATAAGAATATTCTCTCGTATTATTCTGAATATTTTTTGCATCATTCATGTGTTATTGGTGTGTTATTGAGGTGATTTTGAGATGTTATTGTTCTTTAAACAACAATGCCAACTCAAAATCACCTCCATAACACATGAATAACACATCAATAGAAGTTTTCATCTTGTTGTTTGATTGTATCAACTCAGTAATACATCAAGAACACATGAATAACATATCAATAATACATTAAAAATAGTGACTGGGATGATTTTGAGATGTTATTATTCTTGAAACAATAATATCAACTCAAAATCACCTCCATAATACATTAATATCACATCAGTAGAAATTTTCATCTTGTCATTGGATTGTATCACATCAATAACACATGAATAACACTCCAATAACACATTAAAAACAACGACTAAGGTGATTTTGAGATGTTATTGTTCTTTAAACAATAATTATAACTCAACATCACTACCATAACACATTAATAGCACATTAATAAAAGTTTTTATCTTGTCATTTGGTTGAATCGACTCAATAACACACTAATAACACTTGAATAACGAAAATATTCAGAATAAAGCGAGGAAATATTCTTGTGCTATGAAATATTCCTATAACGCATCAGTCAGGCCGAGTTGCAGTTTTCATTCTTTTTTTTCATCTTTTATGAAGGTGGGTCATGACCTTCCACGAGACAGCTCGAGATTGGACTCCGCAAGCAGCTCTGCATGCAGAGTCCTGATGTAATATTTTTTTTCCTTAACAAGGTAGATGGAAAAAAAATATTACATCAGGACTCCGCATGCAAAGTTGCTTGTGGAGTCCAATCTGAAGCTGACATCTGAAAGGTCGGAACCCACCTACATAAAAAACGAAAAAAATGAAAATGTGCGACCCGACAAATCGATGTGTTACTTACCATTGTCGATGTGTTATATGAATATTTCATCGTGTTATGTATATTCCTCTGTGTTACAGAGCCTTGCCCATGTGTTATAAGAAAATATTTTCTCGTTTTTTATTTTGTCGTCGTGTTATAGGAATATTCCCTCGCGTTATTATGGATATTTTTCATGTTATTCATGTGTTGTTGGTGTGTTATTCAAGTGATTTTGAGATGTTATTTTTGTTTAAACAACAATTACAACTCAAAATAATCTCCATAACACATGAATAACACATCAGTAAAAATTTTCATCTTGTTATTAGATTGCATCATCTCATTAACACATGAATAACACACCAATAACACATTAAACATAGTGACTTAGGAGATTTTGAGATGTTATTATTCTTGAAATAATAATACCAACTCAAAATCACCTCCATAACACATGAATATCACATCAGTAAATATTTTCATCTTAACACATCAATAACATATGAATAACACATCAATAACACATTAAAAACAGTCACTAAGGTGATTTTGAGATGTTATTGTTCTTTAAACAACAATTCTAACTCAAAACCACTTCCATAACACAATAATAGCACATCAGTAAAAGTTTTTATTTTGTCATTTGGTTGAATTGTCTAAATAACACACCAATAATATATGAATAACGCAGAAAATACACAGAATAACGTGAGGGAATATTCTGATGCGATGTGATATTCCTATAACAAATCGGTCGAGCTGGGTCACACAATTTCATTCTTTTTTTCATCTTTTATGTAGGCAGACCCCGACCTTGCACGTGTCAGCTCGAGATTGGACTCCTCAAGCAACTTTGCATGTGAAGTCTTGATGTAATATATTTTCTGATACTAGAAGTGAGTAAAACTCCTCTCCCATCAGCTTCCGTCCCCTCGTTTCTTCTAACCCCTTTATTCAGCTTGCTCACTCTCTCGCTTTGGTTTACGGCTCCTCTCCTCATTTTTTTTGTCTTTTTGTTTCCTTTTCCATTTTTTTTAATAGAACCGTTACAAATGCTATTCAAGAGGCATTGGCTCGAGGAAGGAAGAAGCATTGCGAAGAGGAAAAGTCGACAACAAGCAGTTGAAGGGCACCCTTAACCCTGGACAGAGAAGGAGATTCATAGTACTTCGAAAATGTTGGGTCAGTGCCGATAGACAGTCATCGGTTTTGGTGAATCTCTGATAGACACCCTAAAGCACCCCACCAGCCAGTGAATGCATTCTCTAGGTGAATCTCTGAGATCAATCCCCCAGAGAGGCTTCAAATCTCTACACTATAATCCTACAAGGGTCAAACTGATCCAATTAACCACATAGCTTCCTTTGAATTAACAGTATGCTTAATGAAGATAACTGATGCACTGAAGTGTCAATCTTTCCTCACCACGCTGAGGGAGTTGGTCCTCATGTGGTTCACTGGTTTACCACAGGGACTGATTGCCTCATTCATCGACTTCAGGCGGTTGTTCATGGAGTAGGTTACTAGTGATAAGAAATCGCAGAAGAATTCAAAGGACCTTATGCAAATCAATCAAGGGGAGAATGAGTCTCCACTCATTTATTACCCGCTTCCAGAAGGATATGCTTGAAGTACGAGACCTGAAGCTGGCAATGGCTCTTGCTGCCCTGGGTCAGTGGCTAAAAGAGGGAATGTTCCAGTATGCTTTGAACTTATAGTGACTGAAGACCTTGGTCAAGTTGTTGGAGAAGGCCAATAAGCACATATTAGTCGAAGAGTATAACTCCATATATGCTTCATCTAAAGGAGAGCCTTCCACCCATTGCCCGCAAAAGAGAGCACCACAAGGAGATAGGTGGACGTCGAGAGATGACTCACATCCTTATGCTCATCCATGTTATAAAGAAAATTAGCTGCCTTGGAAACAAATCACACAAATGAGAAGGCCAAACTCCCTGACTTGACTAGCAACTG
This sequence comes from Phalaenopsis hybrid cultivar, assembly GCA_002079205.1. NCBI lineage: Eukaryota > Viridiplantae > Streptophyta > Magnoliopsida > Asparagales > Orchidaceae > Phalaenopsis > Phalaenopsis hybrid cultivar. Next base: position 181,653 of record JXCR01140428.1, read on the forward strand.
ACTCTCTATAACGAGTGCTTGTTGCCTAACCACAAACAACCAAAAATGATTATTGAGAGTTTTGATGACCCATTTAGTGGAAGCCATCTAGAATAAGGAGTATTTTAAGAAAGTACCACCAATAAAAATCATCACTTACCTCTGAGATCCTAAGAAGTACTATAAGTAGCACCAAAATTATGGTGACACCTTGAGAGCATGGTTGATGAGTTGATTAGAGTGAAAAAGCTCAAGGAGTTTGCAATTTTAGGAGTAATACCTAGAGGATAGATAAGGCGCCAGTGGAAGAGATCTCAAATGAACCTGTTCGAGCCTATGCCATCCACATCACTGACATAGTTCCTATCATGTTCGAAGTGGAGGAGATTCATCCCGTCGAGCCAGTCCAAAGAGGCTTAGGTCAAGCTAATTATGGCAGGCACCATAGCGCTCATATGCAACATGCATCACCCCATCCTTTTTATCATTGTAGACCTACCTCGCAAGGGGAATCCATATAGCCATGCCATCATCATCACAACACTATTCAAAAACTAACAAAGAGAAAACATTCATATCGACATTGGCAATTCAGTGAATATCTTATTTAAAACAATGTTTGATAAGATGGATATCGGAAATTACTGACTTACTGTTGCAGCCACCCCACTCTATGGACTCTAAGGAGAAAGGATGTCTTGAGAACTATCACCCTGTCAGATACATGGGGGAAAGTGACAAGAAGTTTACAGACATTGAGGATTTCCTAGTAGTTATCTTGCTACCAACTTACAGTGCCATCTGCGACTGGCCTCTTTTTAATAACTTCAAGGTTGTTACCTCGACATATCACGTGGCGGCAAAATTTCAAGGCAACATAGAGGTGATTATCATTAGAGATAACTTGTAGCAATCCCACACTTGCTACCTTCAGACGATTAAAGTGTAGAGTAGGAGTCATCCAAGATTAGGAACCTACTTGAGGGAGGTCCTGAGACCAGTGAGTCCACTCAGCATGTCTCAAAGATTGAAGGTGACCCTATAAATGTTTCTTAATCAGTAAAGCATTTCATGCGTGGTCAAAAGATGCATTTCTCAAGACCCTTTAGGACCATCAAAATGTCATTGTTCAATCTGCGGCCAAGATGTCAGTCATTCCAATCGACGTTGGCTTCCACCATCTGAATGTCAACCCTTCAACTTGCCCCATAAAGCAGAAGATGAGGTCCTCGGTGCTAACTTGGTCGAGCTAATTAGGGAGAAAGTGAAAAAGTTGTTGGAGGTGAGCTACATCCAAGAAGTATAATGTCTTACTTGGATGTCAAACGTGGTGATGGTGCAAAATGCAAATAGTAAATGAAGGATGTGTGTGAACTTCACAAATCTAAAAAAGGCGAAAATATTGAAGTGTATGTGGATGACATCTTAGTTAAAAGTAAAATGTTTGAAGAACATATAAAGACTTCTATTTTTTTAATGCTTAAAAAATATAACATGAGGCTTAACCACTCAAATGCACCTTCGTGGCATCAAAATGTCAATTCTTGGGCTGCCTCTTAAACCCAGAGGGAATAAAAATAAATTCAGAAAAGTTGCAAGTATTGTCCGACATGCTAGTCCCTCAAAACATCATGGAAGTGTAAAAGCTGCCCGGTCAGATTGTGGACCTGAGTTAATTCTTCTCCAAATCTGATGGCAACGTCTTTTAAAAATAATGAGTTGAGTCAAAATTTTTTCTGGTTAGCAAAATGTGAATAGACATTCATGAGCTGAATAAGTCATTAGCATCACACCACTCCTCATTGGCCAAAGCTAAATGAAGAACTCTCTTTGTACTTGGGGATTGGACTTGAGGCCATCAGCTTGGTTTAAGTCCAAGACAAGCTAGGGAAGTAATTCATGTTCTACTATGTTAGTTGGGTCCTCCGAGAAACTTAACTCAGGTATCCAATGATGAATAAACTAAAATTTACTTATTAGCTTTGGTTGCAAGCTTCAATCATAATTTCGGACAAATCTAGTCAGAGTCATAATCGACAATCTACTTAAAGTTTTTTCTCATTTGGTTGAAGCATTCTGATTGGCTCCTCAAATAGGTAGTGGAGCCAGTGAGTTTGACATCCCATACGTGGCCCTGGACGTAATTAAGACACAGGCCATAGCCAATTTCCTTACAAATTTTTCAAATTAAGCGAGTCGTGCAAAGGAATACCAGCTGGTAGCCAGACCTTGATACCACACATTGACGTAGCATCAAGTCAAACTGGGGCAAGGCTTAGTTTTTCCGTGATACCAATGAAAGATGTTGTAAGCAAAAGCATTTTATTCAAATAACTTCAAAAATAAGTTTCTCCTACTTGAAGAAAAAAAAAATTATATCAAGAGAGGAAGTCATACTCTCGATAAGTTTATTGTTGACATCAATTCACTGCACACTTTACTAACTATTTAATCATACATTAGAAGATTTCATTGAATACCCTTAAAGCAACATAAGTATTAAAATTGATCTTTAACGGTGCACCTGTTTGTCTTACTTTTTTTCTTTAGCCTTGAACAGGAACATCCACATCAATACTATTTTTTCAACACATTATTCCTTGTCAAGAAGTTCATTCACAATGATTATTTATTTTTTAATATATATATATATTTGTGACATACTAATGCGGATGGACTCATATATGGGGGGTTGAACACATTGATATAAATGAAATAAAAATACATCAATCAACAGCAATATATTTTAAATGCTTGTTATTTAATTATTTTGTTGTTTGTTTTGTACTAAATCTCCAAAGATATAAGAGCATTATGTAATTAAATATGCATAGCCAAATATCTGGTTGATATAATTCAAGCTAACATTTCCGTCCAAATACATGGAGGACATGATTCAAATCAAGACATTTCAGAAGTCTTTATCTTTGCCTAGTTCATGCTTAACCAAGTCAAATCATTGTAGAGGACATCATTGTTTAGAAAAGCTTGATAAATAAGAAACTTGTTAAAAAAATACTGTCATTTTAAGATAAATTTAAACAGCTATCTGAAGGCTACAGCAGCAATGGTACAGGAAACAAGTTCATTCGTGACACAAAAGCCTTAAAAAGAGTGGTTTCTCCTACTGCCTTAAAAACATGATACAGTTATAGTTGAGGCCTACAGCTCAATTTTGAGGTGATCCCTTGCCCAATAGCCGGAAAGTGGTAGTTTCATGAACCTACAAAAACAAAAAGAAGAGAAATTTCTTGGATTAGGAGCAACATAAGAAAATATATCATAATCATTGTTAGTCATTAGTTTGACCCTGCCAACTAATTTGGGGTAGGGTTTGTGATTCCTCATCCTCGACTCGTTCCAATTGAGTACCATATGAGGTTTTAAATTTATTCTCCAAAAGTAGTAGAGCACAATCTATATGTTAGCCATGTGTTTACCACTGATCCTATCCTTATATAAAATCTTTTTGCAGAGATATTAGTACCATATACCTACGATTCGAGTTGAGTTTAGATCGATCGATTACAACCCTTATGCTTATCTAGATCGAGTTCATAGAAATAAAATTTGATTCATGAATGTTTACTAATTTTTATTCTCAGCATAGCAATTTGATTACATTAAGGTTTTTTAGTCATACATCTAGCAAATTGTATCTTTGCATATTGATACCGGAATTAACCAAAACAATAATGAACAGACAAATATTATTACCGAAAAAGCCAATAGTCGGTTACAACCAACACTCGTAAACAGAAAATAGCAACACCACCACATACGACACACGACAAAAGAGGAACTTCGGTGGTGTTGGTTTGTGTTAGAAGACTTGGAGAGGTGGTGAAAGGACAGAAAAGGTTTCTAAGCTGTGGATTGTCACGACCAGGCCCAGGGCTTAGAGTTAACCAATGCGGGAACGGACGATTGAACGGTGTGAAATAAATTTTCTATATTAACCTTCAATTTATTAAATGAAAGAGTCCCTACAAATTAAATTAAAGAAGTACAATTAAAATTTACCTCGTTGACGGTTGTCCGCATCTTCTATAAATGTTTTCTCGTCTATCACTCATCTTTTAATAATTTAATTACACCTGAAAAATTATTTAAAACAATTGTAAGCTAAACAAACATGTGAATACTCATACTCATAAACTACAGTAATATAAGGGAGATAAAAATAATATGCATGTAAGTTAAACTGTTTTAATAAATCAATATAAACATTAATTGCTATTCAAAAGTCTTACTTTACCAATAACATATCAATATCATTTGGTACTCGTAATTTTATTTTTAGTTTTGCCTCGAATTCATTGAAGAAAATGGGAGTTTGAGAAGATAAAAAGAAGAGAGAAGAAGATTTGGCCGCTTTGGAGAAGGATTGGTCGCTGAGAAAGCCGTTTAAGGTTGGTTACCTAAGGCGGCGGGTTAGAGGCAAGCGTATAGAGGATCATCGTAGAACGACTCCGTAAATTTCAGGTTATTAATCTCAATATAAAAGTCACCGCAACATCCCGCAAATTACTAACGATCGAGAACATCGCTAGACAACTGAGAAGAGTAAGTACATTTCTAAATTTTAGTACTTTCCTTTATTTCAGAATGTATGTTGATGTATATTTTAGTTCAGTTAGAGTTATATTATAGCAGATTTTTCATATTGTTAGATTAGGAAAAATATGCATAACATAAAAGATATATAAGAAATATATGAGTTGCATGTTAAGTAAAATAGGAAACGATGTATATGCATGAAAGATATGCACGAGATGAATTATATTTAGCTAGACATTATATATGATGCATGCAGGAAAGATATGTATGATAAAAGTAAGAGATATGCATGAGATAGATAAATGAATGACATGAAAGATATGTATGATAAATAGTTGCACAACAGAAATGTGTATGTTAGTAGATTGCATAGAAATGTCTTAGAAAAATATGCGTATACATAATGAAATGGTCTATATATGAATAATTATATGTGCATGTTCAGAAAATGATTTAACCCCCTAATGGTACAAACAGTGGACGCTAGTATACCCGCATAAATAGAGTTTTTCTACTATCCCAGACAATTGTGATGGTTAGATCACTAACCGTTATGTCAATAAGATAATATCGGATAAGGGCGACTAGACCAGAGCTTAACTCCCCAGATAATTGTGATGTTTACATTGCTGACCGTTGCACTGACAGGATAATATTAGTCAGGGGCAGGTAAGGATACTTCCATTCTAGACAATTGTGATGTGTAGATCACTAACAACTGTGTCGACGAAAGCCGACAGGGCAATATCGACCAAGGATGTGTTAGGTTTGTTGATGGTGATCCTCACAGAGACAGATGTGTATGTAAAAAATATAAAATAAAAATAAAAATAAAGTAAATGCTTATAAAAGATTAACTATGTTTATTTAGAAAAAAAATCATTGATACATGGATTAGCATATAACAGATTGTTTATATATATATATATATATATATATATAAAATGAAAGCCNAATAGTACTCAATAAATTCAACTCATTTGACGCTAATTTGGGAGAAGGTGATTGATCTATAAGAACCATGCCCTATGCCTTCGTCTTCCTTCATCTTTTCTTTGCCTTCCTCTTCATTAAAAAAACAAAGAGAAAATTCCTTCTTTTTGTATGCTTGCCCAACAAATTGGCAGTAATGTCTTTCTTTGAAATGTTTAGTTTATCCTTCGGAACATCGATCTCAGAAAAGTTGAATAAAGGCAAGAAAGAATGTTGAAACTAATGCGGATGACTCATATATGGTGGGTTGAACACGAGAAATTATTGCATATGGACACCGCATGCATCTCTGCATGCGGTATCCGATCCTGACCGTAGATCACGGTGATCTACGGTCAGGATTATTTCAGTTTTTTTTATAAAAAAAATTCGGTGGGACCCACCGAATCTACAATGAAATAATAAGCATTTAAAATATATTGCTGATTTACGGTCAGGATCGAACACCGCACGTAAAATGCGTGCGGTGTCCGATCCGTATGTAATAATTTTTTCGTTGAACACATTGATATAAATGAAATAACAATACATCAATCAACAGCAATATATTTTAGATGCTTATTATTTCATTATTTTTTTGTTTGTTTTGTACTAAATCTCCAAAGATATAAGAGCATTATGTAATTAAATATGCATAGCCAAATATCTGGTTGATATAATTCAAGCTAACATTTCCGTCCAAATACATGGAGGACATGATTCAAATCAAGACATTTCAGAAGTCTCATCTTTGCCTAGTTCATGCTTAACCAAGTCAACTCATTGTAGAGGACATCATTGTTTAGAAAAGCTTGATAAATAAGAAACTTGTTAAAAAATACTGTCATTTTAAGATAAATTTAAACAGCTATCTGAATGCTACAGCAGCAATGGTACAGGAAACAAGTTCATTCGCGAAACAAAAGCCTTAAAAAGAGTGGTTTCTCCTACTGCCTTAAAGCATGATACAGTTATAGTTGAGGCCTACAGCTCAGTTTTGAGGTGATCCCTTGCCCAATAGCCGGAAAGTGGTAGTTTCATGAACCTACAAAAACAAAAAGAAGAGAAATTTCTTGGATTAGGAGCAACATAAGAAAATATATCATAATCATCGTTAGTCATTAGTTTGACCCTGCCAACTAATTTGGGGTAGGGTTTATGATTCCTCATCCTCGGCTCGTTCCAATTGAGTACCATATGAGGTTTTAAATTTATTCTCCAAAAGTAGTAGAGCACAATCTATATGTTAGCCATGTGTTTACCACTGATCCTATCCTTATATAAAATCTTTTTGCAGAGATATTAGTACCATATACCCACGATTCGAGTTGAGTTTAGATCGATCGATTACAGCCCTAATGCTTATCTAGATCGAGTTCGTAGAAATAAAATTTGATTCATGAATGTTTATTAATTTTTATTCTCGGCATAACAATTTGATTACATTAAGGTTTTTTAGTCACACATCTAGCAAATTGTATCTTTGCATATTGATACCGAAATTAATCAAAACAATGATGAATAGACAAATATTATTACCGAAAAAACTAATAGACGGTTACAACCAACACTCGAAAACAGAAAATAGCAACACCACGACACACGACTAAGGAGGAACTTCGGTGGTGTTGGTTGGTGTTAGAAGACTTGGAGAGGTGATGAAAAGACAGGGAAAAGGTTTCTAAGCTGTGGATTGTCACGACCAGGCCCAGGGCTTGGAGTTAACCAATGTGGGAACGAACGGTCGAACGGGTGTGAAATAAATTTTCTATATTAACCTTCAATTTAATAAATGAAAGAGTCGCTACAAATTAAATTAAAGAAGTACAATTAAAATTTACCTCGTTGACGGTTATCCGCGTCTTTTATAAATGTTTTCTCATCTATCGCTCATCTTTTAATAATTTAATTACACCTGAAAAATTAGTTAAAACAATTGTAAGCTAAACAAACATGTGAATACTCATACTCATAAACTACAGTAATAGAAGAGATATAAAAATAATATGCATGTCAGTTAAACTGTTTTAATAAATCAATATAAACATTAATTGCTATTCAAAAGTCTTACTTTACCAATAGCATATAAATATCATTTGGTACTCGTACTTTTATTTTTAGTTTTGCCACGAATTCATTAAAGAAAATGGGAGTTTAAGAAGATAAAAAGAAGAGAGAAGAAGATTTGACCGCTTTGGAGAAGAATTGGTCCCTGAGAAAGCCGTTTAAGGTTGGTTACCTAAAGCGGCGGGTTAGAGGCAATTGTATAGAGGATCGTCGTAGGACGACTCCGTAAATTTCAAGTTATTAATCTCAATATAAAAGTCACCGCAACGTCCCGCAAATTACTAACGATCGATAACCTCGCCAGACAACTGAGAAGAGTAAGTACATTTCTAAATTTTAGTACTTTCCTTTATTTCTTTATTTCAGAATCTATGTTGATTTATATGTATGTTTTAGTTCAGTTAGAGTTATATTGTAGCAAATTTTTCATATTGTTAGATTAGGAAAAATATGCATAACATAAAAGATATATAAGAAATATATAAGATGCATGTTAAGTAAAATAGGAAATGATGTACATGCATGAAAGATTTGCACGAGATGAATTATATTTAGCTAGACATTATATATGATGCATGTAGGAAAGATATGCATGATAAAAGTAAGAGATATGCATGAGATAGATATATGAATGACATGAAAAATATGTATGATAAATAGTTGCACAACAGAAATGTGTATGTTAGTAGATTGCATAGAAATGTCTTAGAAAAATATGCGTATACAGAATGAAATGGTCTATATATGAATGCTTGTACGTGCATGTTCCATAAATGATTTAACAGCCTAATGGTACAAGCAGTGGACGCCAGTATACCCGCATAAATAGAGTTTTTCTACTAACCATCACTAACCGTTGTGTCAATAAGATAATATTGGATAGGGGCGAGTAGACCAGAGCTTAACTCCCCAGATAATTGTGATGTTTACATTGCAGACCGTTGCACTGACAGGATAATATTAGTCGGGGGCAAGTAAGGATACTTTCATTCTAGACAATTGTGATGTGTAGATCACTAACAACAGTGTCGACGAAAGCCGACAGAGCAATATCGACCAAGAGTGTGTTAGGTTTGTTGACGGTGATCCCCACAGAGACAGATGTGTATGCAAAAAATATAAAATAAAAGTAAAATTAAAGTAAATGCTTATAAAAGATTAACTATGTTTATTTAGAAAAAAATCATTGATACATGGATTAGCATATATCATATTGTTTATATATATATATATATATATATATATATATAT
>JXCR01140428.1:190569-218212 GCA_002079205.1 Phalaenopsis hybrid cultivar
CTGATTATATTAAAATAAAAAAGGATACAAAAAAGTTGTATGAAGGGGCCCAATAGATGATGTCCTACTCATACGATACATTGCACAAAAATCTCCACAAAAAGATACAAAAGACTCGAAAAAAGAAAACATGCAAAACAAGTGTCTATGGACGAGGCAATTTAGACCCGCCTCTTCCTCTGGTTCTTGGAGCGGATCCAAATAGCAAACTGTGAAGTGTTGTTCCATTGTCAGGAGTGACCAATGTATCATCCATTAAGTTTCTAAACTGAACAGTGTTCCCAGCCTTCTTCCTTCGCCGAGAAGTGTAAACTTGTCATTCTTCTTCTGAAGACTATTCAGTCTGATCCGTAGAAGGAAAAACAGTTGCAGTGATGAGTTCCTGAGTTTGTGTTGGACAGTCTTCTAAAACTTGGGAAACACCTGCCCTCTCAACAGGTAGTTCTACCAACTGATTAATAGCAATAAGATGGTTTGTGTTTGGCTCTAAATCTTCCTCATTAGTATTAGGAGACACCTTTTCTGTCATATGAATGTGAATGTTCACTTCATCCCTATCTTCAATCACCTCATAGAGGGGAGCTTAAGGTAGAGCTTGAGAGGGTAGTATCTCCACTCCAGTAGAAGAAGGGACAGTGACCGCGTCCTGCCTTCCAGGGGCAACCTCCTAACTCTCCTCCAACAAACGACCCTTATCAACATTTTCTGAAACAATATCAGTAGAGAAACCATTTTGCACTGTATCCTCCTTGGGCAAAGCAGTAGGTATCACAGGCAGTGAGGAAGAGGGCATAACCTCCGCAGGAATGTGCTGAGAAACATGAGGTGGGGCTACAGCCGACCGAAGATGGGGATGCAACCGATAACATAATGAAGAGCTATGAACAAACATTCCACAATGAGAGTAGTATTTGGGATGAGGTCCCACCACAATCTTCTGCCAATAACCCTGATGAGGGGAGCCAATCCAAATCTCCCCTGGAAATGGTTGAGTGATGTCATGCTCTACAAGTACACAAGCTTCAGATGGTCTGGTTGTATCAAGCGTGGGAGTATCGACCTTCAGCGGTTTCCCAAAAACAGTTGTCAATGTATAAAGGGTTTCATAATTGAAGAGATGCACCTTGAGCCCTGAAAAATTAACCCAAACCGAGATAATAGGAGATTCCAATTTGGGATCAAAATCCACTGTCCATTTCAGAATTTTCATAAAGCGATTATCAATTTTGAGAATTTTTTTAGCAAATATTTGAGTATAATCCGCGTCATTTGAGAGTTGAATGAGAACATGACGGTCATCTAGCGAACCAACTTTCCAACTCCCTATGAGCTTAAGAGAATCGAAATGCTTTCAAATAATCTCAACCTTGGGATTTCCATGCGGAAATTTCCCAACAAGAGTATATCTACATGCTGAAGCCAATACATTTGTTTCCTCATCAGTGATAAACAAAGCGAGTTTGTCATTCTTTCTTCCCAATATTTTAATAAAGGTATAACCGCCTCCAGATTCATGTGCATCATGAAATTCTTGAAGGAAGAAACAGGAACAGCTGCCTGCTCCGGGAGTAGAAACCCCAGAGACAACCGCCGCATAACTCGGGGTCATTCACCCAAACTGGAACAAAGTAAACACAAATGCAAAAGCCCCACGCGCTAACACTGGAGCTGAAGCAATGAAGAACAAAAACAGGGAACGCAAATCTCGAAAGCAGATGAAAAAGCCACAGACTGCAATCGGGGAAGAAGGCTCGGTCGACGCACTCGAACGCAGACGTAGGTAGCAGACGAGAAACTCAGTTTGCGAGTGGGGACGATGGCTCGATTCTCCTTCATGCACAACAATTCCTCCTTAAATCGGCTTGATTCTTCTTTGCCAAGCTCAACGAAGAAGTGACACATTCCTCCCCTCTGCTCGCCACCGAAGCAGTCTCCTCCTCCCGCACGACAGATACGTCTCTTCTGTCCTAATTCTCACTTCGTCCTCGTCGCCTAGCTCAAGGAAAGTCGATCTGCGATTTTATAGACAAATTTTTCTCTCTGACATCCTAACCATCAATCCCATCTTCTCTCGCTATGATCGATTCATTTCCTATCCTTTCCTCATTTGGTTTCATGACTCGTCAATTCCTTATCTTCAGTTTCACGAACTTCTTGTTTCTTCTTTTCCTTCCATTCATTTGGCTTGAACTTTCCCATCCTCTTCCGTGACTCTTCGTTTCTCCTCCATTAAAAATAGTACTATTACAATCTTCTCCACTTACAAAAATTTAATCCTTGAAATTTATAAACAGACCTCACAATACAACTCATTAAGCATTTTTTATTACTCTTCTTTCACAATTTCAGTTGTAGCCTAATGCTAGTACTTAATAATTTGAGTTAATAATAACTTTTAATTTTTAGTATTAAAATTTTCTTATGATTTTCCTATTGGTCATTTCATCGGTATTCAATTAATTAATCTTAAACGTAGACTAATACCATTTTGTCACGGTCTGACCCGAAACTTGGAGTAAACCAAGGCAGAAACAAACAGTCAGATGGAGTGAAATAATTTTTTTATATTAACCTTCAATTTAATAAAAGAGCCACGACAAATTAAATAAAAATGTACAATTAAAATTTACCTCGTTGAAGGTTTTCCGTGATTTTTTTTTATCATGGCTCAATTTTTAATAATTTAATTAAACCTGAAAAATTAGTTAAAATAATTGTGAGCTAAACGAGTCAGTAAATACTCATACTCATAAAATACATTAATATAAGTGAGAAAGAGATAACATGCATGGTTATTAAATTTTTAAATAAATTAATATAAACATTTGATGCTATTCAAAATAATCTTTGCCAATAGCATATTAATATCACTTTGTACTTATACAACCGTAACAAGAGTCAACTTCTAAAAATTATGTCAATTAAGACATCAATATAAATATCATTTTTCATTTAAGTGGACGGATACATTAGTGTTCCCCCACTAGTACCATCAATGAGTGCTCCATCATAACCAGTCATGCACATACAAGCAGTCAGTATAAACATATGTTCATCACATTTAATCATACTATATAAAACATACACTAAAATGCATGAGTAAATAGCTACAACATTCACAATGATATGACCAATAAAGAAAAGAATAACTCGATTAGAAAGCATCCACAAATATCATTAACAACAAATATATTCAAGAAGAAATAAATTATTATGGCAGTTTAAAAGTACAAGTACTCACCTCGATGCCGCCTAATTTGTTATTTGTCTTGACGTCAATTCTTTTAAAATCGAAAGCCTAAAATATGATCTAAATTTTTATTAATTTATTATTTTTAAATAAACTATTAATTTTTCATTATTTAATGTTAAATTTTTCTATATGCAATCACGTTTAATTTCTATTTAATAAAAATATTTTTGTATACAAATAACTTATACTTATGTTTTAATAAAAACCATACCTTGGTTGTATCCCACATGAGGGCAGCCACAATTTCTTCAGCACAGGGCAACGGGTCGAATTCCTTCCTCCTCACAATCGGCGTGATTCAACCTCACATAATTGCTCTTCTTAATCCCTAACATGAGTCGCGCCTCCTCTGTATGTGATAATCTTCTTCCTATGCACGAGGTTCGACCTAGCACCGACACGAATCTTCCCTTCTCCTTCTGTTCGAACACCTCCTGCATGCTATGGCCTTCCCTTTCTTCTTTGTGCATGATGGTTCCTCCTCAACTCGGCTCGAATCTTCTTCACGAAGCTCGACGAAGAAGCGACACTTTCTTCTTCCTCCCCTCTGCTCACCACCAAAACACTCTTCTCCTTTTGCACTACAGATACGACACTTCTACCCTAATTCTCACTTCATCCTTGCCGCTTGGCTCCAGGTAAGTCAGTCTGTGATTTTATAGGCAAAATTGCCTCTCCGACTTCATGACCATCAATCACTTCTTGTCCCGCTATGATCAATTTATTTCCTCTCCTTTCCTCGTTCAGTTTCAAGACTCCTCAATTCCTCCTCTCCAATTTCACAATCTTCTCATTTCTTCTCCCCCTTCCATTCATTCGGCTCGACTCTTCCCATCATCTTCTGTGACTCTTCATTTCTCCTCAATTAAGAACAGAATCGTCACAATCTTCCCCACTTAAAAAAAATTCTTCCTCAAAATTTATAAACATACCCCACGATACAACTCATTAAGCATTTTTTATTGGACTCTCTTCTTCAAAAATTTCGTTTGTAGCCTTATGGCTATACTAATTAATTTGAGTTAATTATAAATTATAAATTTTATTATTTAAATTTTCTTATGATTTTATTATTAATATTAAACCTTGGGCTCTAATAGCACTTTTATCACGACACGGACCGATGCTAGGAGTAAACCAAGGCGGGAGCGGACGGACGGTGTAAAATAAATTTTCTATATTAACCTTAAATTTAATAAATGAAAGAGCCACTACAAATTAAATTAAAGTGGTATAATTAAAATTTATCTCATTGACGGTTTTCCGCATCTTCTATAAACGTTTTCTCATCTATCGCTCAACTTTTAATAATTTAGTTACAACCGTCACAGGAGTTACCGTCTAAAAATTGTGTCAATCAAGAAGGATCAATGTCATTATTATTTTTCATTTACGTGTACGGATGCATTAGTGTTCCCCCACTAGTACCATCAATGAGTACTTCATCATAGTCAGTCATGCACTTACAAGCAACCAACATAAACATGTGTTCATCACATTCAATCATATTATATAAAACATACACTAAAATGCATGAGTAAATAGCTACAACATTCACAACAATACGAGTAAAGAAAAGTATAGCTCAATCAGAATAAAATATCCAAAAATATCATCAATTGCAAATAAATTTGAGAAACAAATTATTATTATAGTTTCAAATTACTAGTACTCACATCGATACTAACTAATTTGTTATTTGTCTTTTGACGTCGATTTCTCTAAAATCGAAAGTTTAAAATATGATATAAAATTTTTATTATTTTTTTAGTTTTAAATAAAATATTAGCTTTTCATTATTTAAATGTTAAATATTTTTTCATGCAACCACGCTTAATTCGTTATATTATTATTATTATTATTATTATTATTATTATTACTACGATGTTTTAAAAAACCTTACCTCTGTCGATCCTATGCCACGTGAGGGCAGCACGCGACTCCTTCAGCACAGGGCAAAGAGTCGGATTCCTTACTCCTCGCAATCGGTTCGATTCAACCCCTCAAAAATGCTTTTCTTAATCCCTCGCATGAAGTTGCGCCTGCTTCTCTGTATGTGACGATCTTCTTCCTACGCACGAGCCTCGACCTAACACCCACACAAATCATTCCTTCTATTCAAACACCTCCCGCACGTGATCACCTTCCCTTTCTTCTTCGAGGAAGACGATTCCTTCTCAACTCAGCTCGATTCTTCTTCGTGAAGCTAAACAAAGAAGCGACACCTTCTTCTTCCTCCCCTCTGCTCGCCATGGAAACAGCCCTCCCGCATGACAGATACGTCGCTTTTGTCCTAATTCTCACTTGGTACTCGCTGCTTGGCTTCAAGTAAGTCGGTCTGCGACTTTATAGGCAAATTGGCCTCTCAAACTTCCTAAACTTCAATCACTTCTTCTTCCGCTATGATCGATTCATTTCCTCTCCCTTGCTCGTTCGGTTTCATGACTCCTCAATTCCTCTTCGTCAATTTCATAATATTTTTGTCTCGTCTCCCCCTTCCATTCAATTGGCTCGACCCTTCTCATCCTCTTTCGTGACTCTTTGTTTCTTCTCCATTAAAAACATAATAGTTACATGGATGAGGGGCAACAACAATTACAGATGGCAAGAACAGTAGAGCAATAATAAAAGAAAGTCCAAACATCAGTAATTTGATGTTTGAGGACGACAACAACAAGAGATAAGAGGCATAGGGGCGGCAACAACAATGTGAAAGAGCGGGAAGGCTAACAGATGCAATGTTGGTAGGTGGCTAGGAATGGCGGTAGGGAGGTATGGGGGCTACAGAAGACAACAACTGTGTTGTCCTTGGAGGTGTCTATGGCAGTTACGACGATGGTGACAACATAGGGAAGGTTGTGGAGGATAGAAAAGTTGAGGGTAAATAACACATCAGGAGGGAGATCAAGTCGGAGCACCACTCGATCCTTAGAGGAGAATCACCACCTCGAAACAAGAAACATTTGAAGCACCACTTGCCCCTGGATAAAGCCCTATACAGGAAAACAGGGGATATGAAGGCAACTGTCTTGACAGAAACATTATCACAAACTGATCCACAACATGGTAAAAATATATATATACCTAACTAAGAATTGGACCCCCTCTCACAACGAGGCGGTAATATGCCATAAGGAAAGTCATTCGTTGCTTAAGCTACAATTATGAACCAATCCCAGCCAGCTCGGAGGCCTTGCGTCCAATCTAGAAGCTGAGACGCTNCTAAGAATTAGACCCTCTCACAATGAGGCGGTAATACGCCATAAGGAAAGTCATTCGTCGCTTAAGCTACAATTATGAACCAATCCCAGCCAGCTCGGAGGCCTTGCGTCCAATCTAGAAGCTGAGACGCTCGCATCCGATGCAAAGCGGGAGATGCTCGCATTCTCCAGTGTCGCGGATTGGATTCTTGCATCGCACTCCGTTGGACACACAACATCACATACCTTGCCTCATTATTTTATCTCATTGCATACATAAGATTTTACAAAAAGTAAGAAAACTAATATCTATGAGAAGACTAGGCATTGCAATATTAAATAAGTTATGATTAGATCCGATTACTTAGTTATCAAACTGAGAACCTACACTAAGATGAACAACATCAAATAAACTCATAAAATAAATCTTGTTAAACAGTGCAATGAGCATCATAATAAGTCAATAAAAAAGTTAATTATGTAATTCAGTGTCTATGGTGGGAGTGAAACCATCTAATATGAACTCACAAAGATATTATTAATCAATGCAATGTGCTTCATTATATGGTATAAATTNTAATATTAAATAAGTTATGATTAGATTCGAACTGAGAACCTACACTAAGATGAACAACATCAAGTAAACTCATAAGAAAAATCTTGTTAAACAGCATCATCATAAGTGAATAAAAAAGTTAATTATGTAATTCGGTGTCTATGGTGGGAATGAAACCATCTAATATGAACTCACAAAGATAGTATTAATCAATGCAATGTGCTTCATTATATGGGTATAAATTAGTGGTCATTTTATAATGCTAAAGTAGAAGCATTTGTAAATAAACTCTCCTACATCATTACCAAAGTAGAAGGCATAAGCCTGCCATAATTCACTTATGATAATGTAGTTGGGGAGACAATTTGAAGTCCTAGTTTAGTCAAACCAACAACTTCCTCAAAACAAACTAAAACCTTTTCTCAAATACAAAAATCTTGAGGTATGCCATAATCTCTTCAAACACCTTACAAATAAGAATGACCGTATTAAGAATGTCAAAAATCATAAGCTCCTTCTAATGGCGATCTAGAAAAAAAAATTTCGAGATGAACTGATTTTACAGTTGAACCTCCACTTGAAATTGAACTTCAATCTAAACATGAACACAAATGTGCGCTTGTTTCAACACGACCAAATNTATAAATTAGCGGTCATTTTATAATGCTAAAGTAGAAGCATTTGTAAATAAACTCTCCTACATCATTACCAAAGTAGAAGGCATGAGCCTGCCATAATTCACTTATAATAATGTAGTTGGGGATGCAATTTGAAGTCCTAGTTTAGTCAAACCAACAACTTCCTCAAAACAACCTAAGACCTTTCCTCAAATACAAAAATCTTGAGGTATGCCATAATCTCTTAAAACACCTTATAAAAGAGAATGACCGTATTAAGAATGTCAAAAATCATAAGCTCCTTCTACTGGCGATCTAGAAAAAAAATTTTCGAGATGAACTGATTTTACAGTCGAACCTCCACTTGAAATTGAACTTCAATCTAAACATGAACACAAATGTGCGCTTGTTTCAACACGACCAAATCAAATGAATTTGCTTGTGAATTAGCACCATGATCTAAATGTGAGCCTTAAACTTAATTGGACATTGAGATTGATCACCACTACTTGCTAAAGTTGTTTGTTTCTTTATCCCTTCCATTCTCCAAATCTCAAAAAAAGTATCCCTTGAGATCATCATTTACATGGCAATGAACGCGTTGAGTATTTTTATTTAGTTCTATAACATCAAATATATCACATAATAAGAAAATTCATCTAGAGAGTGTTGGCTTAATTTGCATATTTATGAATTTTTTATTAATGATTCTCTTCATGAAAGCTTAAGTTTAAAATATTTTTAACACTAAAGGAAAATACATAATAATATCTAATAAATATTAAATTTGGTCTGATGTATTTTAAGGAAATAATTTGAAATTCCAGAATGCTAATTTTCATCAAGATAGCTAACTATTATTGTTGATAGTTTCCATGTACTTTCTTTGATGCCAATTATGCGCTCTAAAACTTTTGTCCTAATGAAGTTATTATTCACGCTTTCCCTAAAATCTTATGGGTACTATTACATTAGGCTTGCAAGCATTGTATTTTGAATATGTTGAATTTATAAAATTAGTTGAAATTGAAAGATTAATGCTATGCATAGTAAATATTTTATTAGGGTGAATACACTTAACCCAATTGTATCATAATACTCATATAACCCTCATGTGAATTAGCAATATGTGATTTACCCTTTCTGTTTCTAACTGGAGTGTAGCTATTAAGCTTTCCTTCCAATTTGACGGGTGAATTTTAGTCTCCTTTTTTTTTCCCCTTCATCTCCTATAGCTTTTATTTTTATCCCAAAAACGCCTTTATTTTGAATTTCAATCACGAGTCCTTTCCTTTATCTCCATGGTGTGCAACTTGCCAAGCTGGTCACTACTGAAAGATTTCCTTTATCTCCATGGTGCAACCATTAAGGCCAAGGGAGCATATGAGGTTCATGAGGTGAAAGAAGAGAAGTTTGTTGTCAATAGCAATGTATCTTAAATGTTTCTTTAACACCAATTTAGCTTCTTATATTGGAATCTCTTGTCATGTTCCAATTAAGTAGTTTAATTTATAATACTGATTTTCATAATCCTATCTATCTTGAAAATTTAAGAGTGTTTCTAGAGCCAACTTGATTGAAAGATGATCTCACAATCTTTCAAATAGTCTCTTTAGCCGCCAGTTTTGACACCCAAGTATAAAAAGATGAAGAGAAATTCAAAGCTATGAACATGAACAAAAACAACTAGAATTCACAAGCATGAGATCCTAAACCACTAAAACCCAAGGAGTAAGAAGTGTCACTGAGCCACTCCTTTACTCAACTTCCCCAAGATGGACAACATAAATAGCTCTCATCTTCCTACAAAATATCAATTTTCCCATTTTCCTCTCGCTCCTCTCCTCTTTCTTAACATCACTGATTCTCCTCGATAAAATCCAAACTACTCTTCATTTTCATTGCAACCCAGCTTGAATTCATGTTAGTTGTTCTAGGGCAGAAGTTTACAACATCTTTTATAATCATAAGTGCTACTAACCTTTGGCGTAGTAGCGCTTAAAGCATAGATCAGCAGCTACAATCCGAAAGAAAGCCATATTTTCTTAAAAGACAATTTATTTCAAGTAACTTAAACTTATTTACATACGGGTATGCGTTTTTCACTCCAATCAAATTGGATGGAAAAGAAAACACTTTTATCAAAAGCAAATGGCATTTAAGCGCACATTCTTAAACAGCATAGCATTGTGCACATTAGAATAAAGAGAAGGGGATAAAGTATTATTACCCCAATTTTCTAACTAAGGCATATGTTCACTCCAATATTTGTGATAATATGATAAAAATTATGTTTTAATTTTTAACTATGGAACACGTTTTTCACATTTGGCATGCAATACATTACCTATCACAGCCTTACAAATACTAGTAACTATTGCATTTGTACTTTCTTTGTCTTTTAACATAAATGTTCTTCCTACGACGTTCAAAGATACAAGGTATCCTATTGGTATCTCTGAAAGTGAAGTTTAAAAGTGCCCTCGAGAATGCTAGTTTTGTTCTCCCACCCTCCAATTCCACCGTCATCCACCATCATATGATTACTGGGTGACTCATGAAGAATTGTATAAAATCTCGCTCAACCATTTCAATGACAAGAATGCTTTAGATACTTTTCTGCCTGAAATATTTCTCTCCCACCCATAGGCACATGCTTCAGGCAATTTCTTCGAAAGCTCATACTTCACTAAGATACTGCTTCCGATGCTTCACTAAAAAGCATATTCTTCGATAGGAAATGCTTCATTAGGGGCTAGATTTGCTTTGCTTAAAAATACAGCACAGTAACAATCAGGGGACAGATGAATCATATATAATTGCATTTAGTCCAAGAAATTTCCAGGATACAATATAACTGCAATCAAGAGAACTACGCATGCATAAACAACAAAAATAGCACAGCAAAGAGAAATAAATAGAGTACTGTATAGGACAAACATTTTCTTGGCAAAGCATTAATCGAATAAACAATTTAAGATGGGTTATTTTATGACATTAGTTAGCACGAATGGCTTCAAACCTGTAGGTTTATTTTTTCAAGCCCACTCTTATGAACCATAAATTCCCTGGACAGAGTGTGAATCAGTATGATAAAAAAATTATGGAGCTAGAATTGAAGGCAAGTGAAGAAACCTAAGATTAGTCAGAGCATTTTTGGCATTTTGGTAGAGTCAATGACAGAGCCAGCTCCATGTAGTTGCGGATTGCTGAGATCCTGGTCAAGAGAATAGAGCCTTTTTAAGGAAAAAACAAATGTGTATGAAAAGGAACGCTTATCATATTAGATGTGTCCATTATTAAGTACAAAAAGGAAAGTCTGCAATCTCTATGCATATTAACAACGAAATTATGACTACTAAAGGATGCGTACACTATTGGAAGGTATCTATTCACAGAATGGCACAGAATTATCATAAAAGAAGAAGAAAGAATACGAGGCTTGAGTTTCAAACTAGTGAACCACAAATTCCATGCAGAAATCTGTCTGCTAGGAAGTCAAATCCTAAATAGCGAAGAAAAAATGTGTGATGGACACGCATTTCCAAACCAGTCAGAAAAAACTTCTCAACAACACACCCACCCGTGGCCCTGATTTGGCACATCTTTTAAAGTTATCATCTCATTTTATCCTGAAATACTTGATATAGTACAAGGATATAAGTATGATGATGACGTCACCATGAAATGATACTTAANTCGCGCGATTGAAAGGTGTGAACGTTCATTTTTTTCGCTAGAGACATTTTTCTTTTGTTGTAACTGGATGTGCAACTCTCTATGTTGGATCTATTGAGTTGTTGGGTTTTCTTCAGTTGTTTGGATTTTTGTTAAATATCTTTGAATTATGATGGTTCATTTTGGCTCTATTCTTCTATGTGAATGTTGGCTAACTTGAGGATGAGATGAAAGTGCATTCCTTGTCCTTAAGGGAGCTCTGGATATTCACGAATTAGGCATTTTTTTGCCTTTTAGCAGGATTTAGCTTAAATTATGCTTAAAACCGGCTATCAAACAACCCATAAAGGTAGAAAAGATAATGTTCAAGCCAACAAAATTCATGACAGAATGCAGCACTGCAACACCAACAGATAGAACATGCTCCATGTTGGTTCTCCTTTATTATTGTCTCAAATATTCTATTTGGCAATAAATCTTGCTTAAATCCATCATTAAACAAAATACCAAAGAGCCCCAGAGAATAATCAAATTTTAGAACGATGACAGTTAAATATGTAAGTATATAAGAATTATGAAGTACATATGTAAATCTCCCAAGTAGAATTTGTTTATCCCAATAATGTTTGCATGGGTTGACTGAGAATTAACACCCTAAGGCATCCTCATGCCTTCACAATTATTTGGCATATTGTCCATCCAAGATTCTTTATCAATTTTCTTAAAGGTAGACAAGATAATGTTCAAGACGGTATAAATTCATGTCATAACGCAACACAATAGTACCAATAGATAGAGAAAGCTCCATGTAGGTTATCCATCAAAAGTACCAAAATTTCTAAGTTAATGTTATTCTGTGCTATGTATCTATATATGAAAGTTTAGGTGTGAGATATGTAAAATACATACGAGTTTTGTGATATGCATGTAAATGCCAGAAAATTCTATTTGGCACTAGTCATTATAGTCTTTTCTCCAGCATTGTTTGTATCTTCAATATTTATCTTCTTTGATGATTAACCATCGGAAGAGATGATAATGGGTAATAGAACATCATAACAAGTTGATATGGATGATTATTTTAGCCTGTTAATCACAATCATGACAACACTGTGGAGTAATGCTTCAGTTATTTTTCATAATAATATTTTTTTTTTTGTTTTACAAGTTGAGAAAGATTGATTAATAAGTTTTGGAGAGGTCAAAAGGCTTTTGTTGTTTGGCAATAGCTTACTTTTTTATGTTAAACATGTAAATGCTTTCATGCATGAGCTTTTGAGTTTTTATACTCTTTTCTTTTATTTTCATAAGAAAAATATAAAAGAAGCATTCCACCAATGTGATTTAATTTTTGCATTAGTGAAAGTTTCGTGGTTGTGTGGTGAATCAAGCTTGTGTTGTGGTTTCTGTGGTTGTGTGGTGGCTGTGGGTTGGGATGGTGGATG
Source organism: Phalaenopsis hybrid cultivar (assembly GCA_002079205.1). Classification (NCBI taxonomy): domain Eukaryota; kingdom Viridiplantae; phylum Streptophyta; class Magnoliopsida; order Asparagales; family Orchidaceae; genus Phalaenopsis; species Phalaenopsis hybrid cultivar. The sequence goes on from JXCR01140428.1 coordinate 203,319, forward strand.
TGGTTTGGGGTGTTGGATGTGATTTGGAGTGTTGTGGTATTTGTCGGTTGGGGTGGGGTTCTGTGGTTTGTTTAGGGGCTCTAGCTTGTGTTGTGGGTTTTTTGGTTGTATAGTCACTGTGGGTTGAGGTGGTAGTTGTGAGTTGCGATGCTGATTGTGGTTGTGGTGTTGGTACTTGTGGGTTGGGGCGAGGTTATGTGGTTGTGTAGTGGTTAAAGCTTGCGTTGTTGGTTTCGTGGTTGTGTGATGGTTGTGGGTTGGGGTGATGGTTGTGGGTTGGGGTGCTTGCTGTGGTTGTGTGGTGGTACTACTTGTGGGTTGGGGTGATTCTGTGGTTGTGTACTGGCTCTAGCTTGTTTTGTGAGTTTTGTGGTTGTGTGGTGGTTGTGAGTTGGGGTAGTGGTTGTGGCTTGTGGGTTGTGCTTTAGAGTGGTTGTAGTGGGGGTGCTACTCTCTTCTATATGCATAATATGTTACCTACTTTTTTGTATGTTAATTGAGCTCAAAAGTTGGAATGGTTGTTGTGGCTTGGGGTTGTGTCTTTGTTGTTGGTGGTTGTGGATGTTGGTTGTGGTGGTGGGTTGTGGTTGTGTGGTGATTGTGGGTGGAAGTGGTGGTTGTGAGTGTGACTTTGGGGTGGTGTCCTTGCCTCTGGTGGCTGTGAATTCAGAGCATATTTCTTATAATTTGAAATGTGGTTTGTGGGTCGGGGTGGTGCGGTGGTTGTGAATTCTGTGGTGAATATGTAGTTGGGTTGTTGTTGTCCAGTGTGTGTGTATTAGTCTGTATTGGGTTGTGTGCTTGTCCAGTGTGTTGGTGTTTGAGTTTCTGTTGATTTTTATTGGGTTGTTGTTGGTCTGTTGGTGTGTTGGGTTTGGATTGTGTGTGTGTGTGTGTGTTGGGTCACACGTGTGTGTGTGTTGGATCTGGATTGTGTTGTGTGAGTGTGCCTTGGGTTGTGTGGTGGTTGCGGGTTGGGGTATGTAAATGAAAATCATGCATGGATCATGAATGGACTCTGGCTTGTGATGTGTGTTGTGTTGTTGTGTGGTGGAGGTGGGTTGGGGTGGTGATAGTAGGTTGTCAATTGGGGTGGGGGTATTTGGGTTGTGTGGTGGCTCTGGCTTGTGATGTGTGTTGTGTCGTGATGTAGTGATGGTGGGTTGTGGTGGTGGTGGTAATCTATGGATTGGGATATTTGGGTTGTGTGGTGGCTCTGCCTTGTGATGTGTGATGTGTACTGTGTGGTGGTAGGTTGTGGATTGGGGTGGGGGTAGTTGTATTGTGCGGTAGCTCTGTTTTGTGTTGGGCTACAAGTGGTTGTGTTGTGGTTGTGTGGGTTCTCGTGGCTAATTATCGTGTTGAGATTGTTGTGAAACATTAAAGTTTGTTTTTTTTTCTATTCTAGTAACATAATAGTTAAGTCTAAAGAAGTTGGTTCATCAGTCATGCTAGATAAAGAAGCCAAACTCATATTTTGCAACCTCTGCCTTAAGGAGGTTGAGCTGGGAAATAGACTAATCACCTATTTTAACAAGCAAGGGTGGCAAAATATTATGATGAAGTTCAAGGAAATGGCAGAAAGGGAGTGTGATAGGTTGCAACTCAAGAACAAATGAGATCAATTGAAGAATGACTAGAAATTATGGAAAGAATTAAAACGGAAATGTACAGGCTTAGGTTGAGATCCAATCAAACGGACTATTGATGCTTCGGAGGAATGGTGTAGAGAAATTAGAGGTAACAAATTATAATACTTAATTTTTGTTACACGAAAAACTTTTTCCCAATAATCTCTTATTGAACTGTTTAAAGTAATCAACTTCCCCGCATATTGTAGGCAGTGTCAACCACCAAGAAATTCAAATTCTGTGGAATTGAACCGGATTTAGATTTTAGATGTTTTTAAACATTGATTGATTCACATATATTACATGAACAGAGCACTTATTTGGCATGGACTCACAAAGAGAGGTGTAGAAGAAAAATTGTGACAGCAGTATGTATTATGTATGAGTATTACAGCTCATACGTCAATCAAACTCCCTGAACGACATCCACTTATATTGGTGATAAATAAGTTGGGGAGCTACTACAAGGACACTCCACAAGATTCAGTAACATGTTCTGTATGGCAGCCTATAAATATGGATTAATTTCATAAACTACATAGCCATCATGGACTCCAAGCCTCCTCAAGAACCCCTGTTTTATAAGTTTTGTTGTATTATTGTAGTGACAGATTCATTGGTTGGTTTTCTGAAATCTCACGTCTGCACTAAACTGTAATTCATTACTTTTTTTTTCAATTTATACTTATGTTATGACTGATAGATTGTCTTTTGAAACCTTAAGCAAAAATGAGCTATAGGGTTTCATGGACCTCTCGACGATTGCTCTGCTACTGTGGACTTCATACTTCCTTGCTGATATAACGTCAGTCATATAGCTATAGAAGAGTTTTGTAAGTGTCCGCAGAGAATTATGGAGAACTGTGACTTCTTCCGGTGGGCAGATAGACTCGAAGAATCAACTGTCGAGAGTGACCAGGCGTGTAGAGTATCCATGGAAGACGACTTAGCTACTGACATACACAGTCTCAACTTTAAAATAATATTAACATATTATTAAATGTTATTTTAATAGTTTTGTTTCTTATTTTAATAATCATTATATTCATTGTTAAGTGAGGTGTATATCTTATTTTTTATACTGTTTTGAAATGAATTTTTGTTTCTCAAGTATCAAATATATTGTTATGACAATTCTGTTGCAAACAACATTACTGCACAGGGGCAAAATGATCATTTGTCCAGAAACAGTTTTTTTTCAACAGCACAAACCAAATAGTCAGCCAGCTTATTTTCAACATATGCTTATCAGCAGATTTCTGGGGCAACTGCTTATTAATAAGCTACAGCTTCCCCAAGTAGACCCTTAACCTCCTTCAATTCCAGCAGACGCACAGTTTTGCAACATGGGCATCACACCATTACAAATATCATACTAGGTGGCCACTCAGTAGCAACAGACTCCAGCTTCTACTCTCTCTTTCTCTCTCTCTCTCTCTATATATATAAACTTGACGAACATTGCATGCAAACAAAAGTCAACCCAAGTCAAAACATTCATATAAGATTTGGAATCCCAAAGATAAACAATAACTTCAGACAATAACTAACCAGAACAGATTGATGACCTGCCGCACCAGGTGCCTGATACTGATGGGAAAATATAAAAGTTAGTCCAACAAACAGTTCTCATAAATAAGAAATATGCAAGTCAGATTTTACTGACAGCTAAGGAAGGTTGAAGGATCTGCAATTGCGCTTGCTGTCTTGGCTGCATTTGAGGCTGTACTTGTGTTGAAGCCATTTGTTGTATAGTCTGAACCTGCATCTGTGATGGAGCATGAGAGGGAGATTTAAGTTGTGGGGCAACGATTTTCTGTTGCTGCAGCAGTAGCTGTTGCTGCTGCAGTAATAGCAACTTCTGCTGTTGCTGTTGCTCAAAAACTGTTAGCTCTTCTGGTTTTTCCCACTGTCAAACAAAGCTTACTAATCACTTGCAGCAAATACACAAGGGAAAAACAATATCATAGAAAGGATAAAAAAAAAAGTTAAAAAACTTACTAATCACTCTCCGCAAATAAATATACCTTGCTTTCACGGGTGACACTATTGTAGTAGTATTTAAATCCTTCAGGAGAAGTATGCTCCGTCCAGTTGCAAGTTGAAGCAGCAGCTCCAGATGGCGCACTTAAAGCATTTGATGGGTTTGCAGATATAGTTGATGGGATAGCAGCACCAAGCATGCTAGGAGTAGTTGAAGTTGCTGGTGGGCCAGACCATGGTGACTGTTAAAAGGATTTTGCAATAGGAAAGCTATTAATGGCAAATCTAACACAGCTCAGAAACTAAAAGAGATTGTAGGCATTCATACCAAAGATTTTATAGTGAAACAGAAGACTAGAATATATAGCATGCTCCTAACTAAGGCATAGATAGGCATTACAATTTAGGAATTCAGACAACCTAAGAGCAGGAAAAACGTACATAACCAAATACTGGAAACCTGAAGCCAAAATAGTGTATGAGATTACCTGCTGCTTGGCAGACTGAGNTCATATCTTCTTTCTAAGTCTTATTAGGAATGAATGAATAATTAAAATATTTAAGTTCAACCTTAAATAATTAGCATAAGACTAATGATAAAAATTAATGATCAAAATTATTCAAGATTTCAATCCTTGAGGAACCCTTTTTTAAAGCCAAATTGCATTAGAAAATACCCTCAAATGTACTACCAAGCTTTATGGGATACAAAGAAGAATATGGAAACAAGAAAAATGGATTATTAATTATCGAAAATAATGAATAATCCTATTGAAATCTAGGTTGTTAAAGAGCAGAGCACATTATGGGGCACAATAGATTATTTCGAATTGAAAAGCACAACCAAAGCACATTTTAGTTAATTGAACTGCACATNCATGTTGGCCCATAGCTGGAGGGGCTTGCGCAATAGGTGGGTTAAAACTCTATGGGGGAAAAAAGATAGCATTGTTACATAAACAGACTTTCAGAAGGTATAATTATAGATGGTTAGTTCAAGACAATACAAAAAATTAAGAAAAAATTGAGGCTTACCTGAGAAGAAGATGATATCGGTGCAACATTTGGCAAAGCACCATTTGTAGAAGGCNCCATTACAAAAAATTAAGAAAATATTTGAGGCTTACCTGAGAAGAAGATGATATCGGTGCAACATTTGGCAAAGCACCATTTGTAGAAGGCACAGCCTCTCCAAAGGAGCCGGACTAACAAGTACATAATGAAAACAAAGACCAATTTAGAGAACATGATGCTGATCTAACAGAGAAACCAAAAAAAGAGAGAATAAAGAGTTTACTCCAATAGCCAACGTAGGAGTAATGCCACCCATGACGGTTGTTTGACTTCCAAATCCTTGAGTACTTGACTGAGTTGGCAGCCCACCTGACTGTGGACTTCGTGGGGTCCAACGCTTATGAGGTATGTGGCCACCACGTGCCTCATCAAAATTTTCTGGTTGCCTACATAAACTTGGTTAAACCGAATAGTCATGCAGCATATCTTCTTTCTAAGTTTTATTAGGAATGAATGAGTAATTAAAATATATAAGTTCAACCTTAAATAATTAGCATAAGACTAATGATAAAAATTAATGATCAAAAGTATCCAAGATTTCAATCCTTGAGGAACCCTTTTTTAAAGCCAAATTGCATTAGAAAATACCCTCAAATGTACTACCAAGCTTTATGGGATACAAAGAAGAATATGGAAACAAGAACAATGGATTATTAATTATTGAAAATAATGAATAATCCTATTGAAATCTAGGTTGTTAAAGAGCAGAGCACAATACAGGGCACAACAGATTATTTCGAATTGAAAAGCACAACCAAAGCACATTTTAGTTGATTGAACTGCACATATAACAAAAAAATTGTATATTATGAAAACACTTAAGAACCACATAATATAAAATTTCAAAATATGAAATGATCTCATGACATTTTAAATCAAACATTGACATTAAAAATTATTAAAAACTAATAAACAGAAGGCATGCACACAATGTAATAGATTACATATGACATTAACTCATCATTAAGGTCTGAGAAAACTTTTGAAACCAGCACCAAAGAACCCATTTTATTTTGAGCTGTTAGGAAAAAAGCTTCCAAACCTTTATTTTTCCTTGATCTTCAAAATCCACGTCTCAATTGATCAAGGCATGGGTTTTGAATCCTATCATTTTGAAACCCATTGTGGCATGGGTTTCAAATTGCATGAGTTCAATTACGAGCTTTACAGCTCCACTCCGGAACCATTTCAATCCATCTAGTGCTTGCAGAAACTCATTACAACCCAATTGCAAATTGAAGATAAAAAATTGGATTTTCCCCTTCATCCCTCAATCAACTCCTACGTCGTCATTTTTTACTTCAATGATCATGAGTCCAGGTAAGCCCCTCACCCTCATCTTTTGATCTTTTTTACATTCCTTCTGGTGTTTTCTTCCCGCACAATTGCCCTATTAATCATTATAATTTTTTGGAGGGAACTCGCTCTCATCATCAACAAATAACAGCAAAAAAATCCTCCCCATCGTCTCCTCACTTCATCATTAATACTCGTTGGCAGGGCACAAAAGCTAATAAAAGATGTAGTGCTGTGCAAGAGGAGCAAATAGTCATGGTCTATAATGCAAGATTAGAAGGATCGTTGATCATAAGCTTTCTTCCAAACCAGGATGGGTTAAGCGAGAGATTTTGCATATACAACTTTAAGTGATCCAAGTACACAAGTTGAAACTAGAAAAGAATTTGATTGGTCTTGCACAATTTTCAATCACTTCATAATATGTAAAACAATCAATAACAAGCCAGTGGTCCCTATTTATAGAAATGGAGCAATATTGATAAAGCCTATTACTTTAAACCAAATCCTATCTAGTTCTAATAAATATTTTACTTTAAACAAGATATTTTCTAAAAGGGATAATTAAATCTAATAAAAACAGAAGAAATTAGATGATAAATGAATATTGTCCTAAGAAGGCATGAAAACATGCACGCATTAAACTGGTTGTGGCCAGTTATTACGCCATGTAGTTAGCCTATGGCCGATTGGGTGGGCTGTTTCCGCTTGATTTGGCATGATTGATATCATACGGATTCCCTTATCATAGCAGTACATTAGAAAAGAGGGAGGAAACGACTTTCGTCTTACAAAGAAGGGATTTAAATGGGCATCATAGACATTAGACATATATATTATCAGATAGAACAATTCANCACTTGATTTGGCATGATTGATATTATACGGATTCGCTTATCATAGCAGTACATTAGAAAAGAGGGGGGAAACGACTTTCGTCTTACAAAGAAGGGATTTAAATGGCCATCATAGATATTAGACATATATATTATCAGATAAAACAATTCAAGAGTTGAGAGAAAATGAAGCTACTGTAAAAACAGATACAATTTAAACTCTTTAGTCATTCATCTCCAAAATAGGTTACTTCCCTAACCATATTCTTTTTTTCTATGCTATTGCAACCACATCGGCAAGAAGAAAGAAGCTAAGCAAATATTCATCCATAAGGGCTCTATCGGCCGTTAAAATTTGGAAAAAAAAAAAGGTGTTTAACTTAATAATATATAGTTATATAGTTTTGAAATGTAGCTATTTAATTTTGAAAAATACGAGACCGAACCGATCTCATATATTTAATAGTTTAAATGATCGAGCACAACACCGCAAGTAACACACATATCTCGAGGAATATGCGCGTTACTTGATAGTGAGACTTAATTAAATAAACTACAGAAATTTATGACATTCGTCTGGTCTGCGAACCATTTATTTCGACCGACAAGTTTCCCTACCTAATATTAAAAATTAAATAGGATTTATATTACCTGGGTTCTCAAAGCTCCCTATAGAGGCAAGCCCTTATAGTTAATTACCTCTTAAATGACTGAAGTCACTTAAGAGAACTCTTGATGATGATCAAAAGATATCAATCTTCATGAATACAAAGTTAAGGGTTTCCAAGGTTAGACATAGAAAAGTCAAGTGAAGAAAGGGACCAAATAGGAACAATTATTTCTGGAGTCGCAGGAAATAAAAGTAGGGGATGTCACGGATCCTGAGGAAATCTCAGTGACTTCCCAAACTATCATATTGTTTGGCTTTAATTTCAAGAAGATATTATTTGATATTTCATTATGTCGGTTTTATTATTTAGGACATATATTTACGTGACACGGTTATACAAATAGTCTGGAAGATATGAGAGTTTACGTCGTATTGGACTACAATCTCGGAACCTAAAGCGAATTAGGGCTTAAATTGTACAAACTGGCTGTGCAAAGGCCTAAAAGATAAAATGAGGGTTTATGTTACGCTAGGCAGACTACCTCGAAGTCATATGGCTTGTTGTTTAAACTAAGGAAAGGTTTTGTTGTTGTAGATCCGTCTCGAAGTTGTTATTTTGTGTGTCCTCGTCGTGCTGCCCACGGTATTCACTCCAAGCTCCTTGTTGTAGCACATTCGGGTTCGATGTTAATTTTAAGTGTACATGCAATTGTTGAGTCAAAGATCTGCTGTCGGGTACCTCCTATTAAACCAACTACTGGCTTTCTATTTTAAGGTATAGTGTGTAAAAGAAACAGTAGCAGGTACAACTACAATGACAGAATTTAAGAAAGTAACTAGCATGCGTTGTATCAACAAAAGAACTACTACATGGAAAACTCAAGAAAGAGCGGCAAGTGACTCATGACGAAAGAAAACTCGAGAAAATCGTCAAATGACTCACGATGGAAATCTCAAAGTAAAAAACAACAAATGGTAACTCAAAGAAAGTCACCGAAAACACGGGAAGATCCTGGAAAAAGACCACAAGGGCTTTACCAAAAGTTCTAATAAAATCCTACGAAAAATCCGAAGAAAGAAAACCGCAAGCACTCGGGTCGGGGCTAGGCTCAGATACTATATATTTGTACTCGNTCGTTAAAATTTGGAAAAAAAAAGGTGTTTGATTTAATAATATATAGTTATATAGATTTGAAATGTAACTGTTTAATTTTGAAAAATACGAGACCGAACAGATCTCATATATTTAATAGTTTAAATGATCGAGCACAACACCGCAATTAACACACATATCCCGAGGAATATGCGTGTTACTTGATAGTGAGACTTAATTAAATAAACTATAGAAATTTATGACATCCGTCTGGTCTGCGAACTATTTTTTTCAACCGATAAGTTCTCCTACCTAATGTTAAAAATTAGATAGGATTTATATTACATAGGTTCTCAAAGCTCCCTATAGAGGCAAGCCTTTATAGTTAATTACCTCTCAAATAACTGAATTCACTTAAGAGAACTCTCGATGATGACCAAAGATATCAATCTTCATGAATACAAAGTTTAGGGTTTCCAAGGTTAGACATAGAAAAGTCAAGTGGAGAAAATGACCAAATAGGAACAATTATTTCTGGAGTCGCAGGAAAGAAAAGTAAGGAATGTCACGGATCCTGAGAAAAATCTCAGTGACTTCCCAAACTATCATATTGTTTGGCTTCAATTTCAAGAAGATGTTATTTGATATTTCATCCTGCCGGTCTTATTATTTAGGACATATATTTACGTGACACAGTTATACAAATAGTCAGGAAGATATGAGAGTTTACGTCGTATCGGACGACAACCTCGGAACCTAAAGCAAATTAGGGCTTAAATTGCACAAACTGGCTGTGCAAAGGCCTAAAAGATAAGATGAGGATTTATGTTGCGCTAGGCAGACTACCTCGAAGTCCTATGGCTTGTTGTTTAAACTAAGAAAAGGTTTTGTTGTTGTAGATCCGTCTCGAAGTTGCTATTCTGTGTGTCCTCGTCGTGCTGCTGACGGTGTTTGCTCCAAGCTCCTCGTTGTAGCATCTTCGAGTTCGATGTTAATTTTAAGTGTACATGTAATTGTTGAGTCAACGATCTGTTGTCGGGTACCTCCTATAAAACCAACTACTAGCCTCCTATTTTAAGGTATAGTGTGTAAAAGAAACAGTAGCAAGTACAACTACAATGACAGAATTAAAGAAAGTAACTAGCATGTGTTGTATCAACAAAAGAATTACTACATGGAAAATTCAAGAAAGAGCGGCAAGTGACTCATTCCGAAAGAAAACTCGAGAAAATCGTCAAATGACTCGCGATGGAAATCTCAAAGTAAAAAACAGCAAATGGTAACTCAAAGAAAGTCACCGAAAACACGGGAAGATCCCAGAAAAAAACCACGAGTGCTTTTACTAAAAGTTCCAATAAAATCCCACGAAAAATCCGAAGAAAGAAAACCGCAAGCACTCGAGTCGGGGCTAGGCTCAGATACTATATATTTGTACTCGAGGGACGTCGAAGGCTACTATCGGTCACCCGGATGTATAGAGCCCGTCACTCAACTAGAAGGATGTCCTAATAAACCTAACTTAGGAGAGAAGTCCTTAGCCCGGTACTGGTAATTGACAAGTGGACAACCAAATTACGATATATTTAAAATTTATATTTTAGCATGCACATGGATTTCAGGCATACAAAAGGAAGTTATATCAATTTTGTAGGAAAAATATTTTTATAAATATTGTATCTACTTTTATGATGTTTTGTTCTTATCTTATCATGTCTTGTTCTTACCACTTTTGAAAATTATGATTGTCCACGAGTTAATCACGCTGTCGGGCGTATGACCGCCAACAACCTAAGAAGGTATGGGTCCCCCGATAGTCTTGTGTCGGTGAATGATATTATCATCCTACAGTTCATCAGATCTCAGGATTGGGTCCTGATGTCGTAGAATGAAATATCATTCCGCTCTACCACCGGCGTGTCGTTGTCATCACCGCCCTAAGCCCCAAAACAAAACCGACCTACTTGCAACCTTTTTGATGGTTCATATATAGCAAAAGACTATATGTGTGCACTTATGTATCGGACATAAGCACCAAAAACATAAACCAAGAAGCAAGGAAAACAAACCGAAAAATAATAAATGAAAAAGAAAGAAAACTAACCCACCTCCAAAACTAATTCAAGAGAGGAGAGTCAAAGAGGTAGGAGGGTTAGCCTAAAACATACAATTGGCGGGGCTTCTCGAATGAGTAAAGAGGTGAAGTACACTCCCCATGCTAGCCATGAAACATCTCCAAAAGATACAACTTAGAAACTTCCAAGCCATTCCTAAATATTAGAAAATTTTTCATCTTTTCTTTCTCTTCTCTTTTTTTTTTTTATGTCCTCAAGCAACATATAAGCCCGGATGATCATTATCTTGTTGATCCTTTCCCACAACGAACAAAATATACACGGCTTAAAGCAAAGCCACCTATCTAATTATTTCCAAGATAAATTATAATCATATCAACAGAGATCAACACTAGGAAGGTTCTGCAAATTAACATGGTTGTGTGACATAAGCCTGGAAAATTCATAACTAAAAGAAATCAAACCAGCTCATTTTACAATCAAAACAAAGACATGTCAAAAAAAAAAAAAAAGTTGTAGAGGATGCTTAGGATAAAAAATATGGAGTGTAGCTTTCCTTAAAATGTGATAACACCCCTCTCTTTTTTTATGTATCATGAAAGATGAGGTGTTAGAAATGTAAATATATAAGAATTGGGTGGCATGTATGTAAATCTCTATTTCCCTTTTCATTGAATGCATGGGGGATCCAGTAACTACACTCAGTCCCAACCAACTCATTGAAAAACCTTGACTGAAATGTGAATGCATAGGAGTTACAAGGTATGTATGTAAATTCTTTTTTTTTCCTTATCTCCAACACACATTGTCTTATATAATCCAAGGTATTGTGGGTGCTTTTCTGTATTCAAATGCTATACATACGAATTTTTGCAAACCAAAACCAGAGACTACAGCAAGGCATAAAACCATTGCGATACAAATCTTCAAAACTGAACCCAATATGCCACAAACAAGGCCCAAACAAATGTCAAAACCGCAGCCCTATAAGCCTCAAAGCCGAGCCACAAACAAGCCCCAGAAACTGCTGTGCTCTATGAAGCAAAACAAACTCCAACAACTCTATAAATGAGCCTCATATAAGCCACAAATAGATGTCAAAAACTGCAGCACACAAGATAGTAAAACCAACTCCCAAAGACTTCAAAAAAAACGTGCCCAAACAGTGGGCAAAAGCAGCCAAAAAGCTGCAGCTATTCAAGTAAAACTGCTGCTTAAATAAACCCAAATCAGTGAAGTGAGATAGCAGCAAAGTATATACATACCACAAAAATGTTATGATTTCACATATCTAAGACCCAAACATTTTATTTTCACATACATGTTATTCAACATTCAAATCTCGATTCACAAATCAAAGTCACCACTCCTCTTGCATAGATTTATTACCCCAAAAGCGTGATAAGTTTAAATACCAAATAACTGGGTGTTAAATATGTAAATATGCATGTAAATCTTCCAAGACTAGAAGAGTGGTATTACCATCCATAGCAGTTTAAAAAAAAAGCCAGCAAGAAATTTCATGCATAGATAACACCCAATGTTTTAGGACTTTGTAAATAGACCACCCAATGTTACACATGCTCCACATTTCATGCTTAAGAAATTAAACCTTCCAGCAACCCAACAAAGACATCAAGAAGTAGAACAGGTATATCGAGCAGCCAAGCCAGAATACAGAGTAACCAAGCGAGGGAATCAAAAGACTATCAAGATCACCAATTCATTATGGGGGGAAGAGAGGTTACCTCTTGATGTAGAGCACACAAGAAAAGCAAGAGTAGGTCTAGAAACAATCTGGCAGCACCTCCCCTCTCCTCCAAAATTTTGGCCAACCCCTAAACCATTCCCCAAGAGGGGTTTTTATAGTAGAAAAGGGAGGAGGAAGAATACCTGAACNTCTCAAAATGTTGAACCCACAAGCTTAAGGCATCTCTTTTGTCATATAAAATAGTAAGTTTTACACTCCCAAAATGCCACAACATCAAGCTCCGTCACCTCTTTAAATGAAGCCTTTAGACCTTCCAAACATTCTCAAATAAAGGCAAGAATTTGTTTTTTATTTTTTATTTTTATTAAAAAAAAAAGAAAAGAAACTTTCAAAGCTTCAACTACCAACGTAGTGTCAAATCATTTTCCAAACTTCTTTTAATAGAGCATGCGAAACCTTCCAAACCATCTAAAAAAAATGAACAACATGCTAAACAAATTCAAAATTTATGCTTGAGAGACTAAACTTTCATGCAAAACAATCAATCATGCCACCATAAGATGGACTAAAAAAATAAAAGTATAGACCATTCTTCCTCTCTTTTTTTTTTCTTTTTCCTCTCCTTTTTTCTTTTATCCAGAGAAACATTGAAGCTAGAACAAACAACCAAGCAAACAACCAACGGTAATGAATAGCTAAGGGAGGAAGGTATACCTTGCTTGTTTTTTTTTGTTCAAGAGAAGAACAAGAAAAGAAAAGCACCCCAAGAACACCAAACCACTCAAGGGAAAACAACCAGAGAATCCAAAAAAGAAAATGACAGTACTCCCTCCCTTCCTTTGAATTTTGACCAACCCTAAACCCTTCCCCAAGTGGGATTTTTATAGTAGAAGAGCGAGGAGGAAGAATACCTGAACTCACCTCGGGGTGAATCGAAACTTGAAGGCGACGGGCGAGAAACGACAAGAGGCACAGAGGAGCGTGGCGGGTAAAAAGCTGGAGCGCGGCAGGGAGCAGGTGAAGACAGAGGCGTGGCGACAGTGAGGAGCTTTTAGGCAGAGCAGCAAAGAGGAAGAGGCCTCTAGTCGAAGACGCGCTGGCTGGAATGAATTCCACTATAGGGTTCGGTCGCACCAGCTCGCGGGAGAAGAAGGGGATCGGGTTTGGCTAGGGCTTCGCTTGGGAAGCACGGCGAGTTGCGTATGGGTCGCGAATGAGAGAAAGAGAGGGGGCGAGAGGCCGTGCGTGAATTTAGGGGTTAGGGATTTAAGTGAAAAGAATTATTATTTTTTAATTAATATTGAACATCCCTTGATTTNATTTTGTGCAATTTATTCGTGTGCGGCGCCCAAGCAAAATGGGTGTCCACCCCAAGTAATTTCAATATTCCGGACGCATCGGCGCGGTCCGTTTCACCATTCGAGGTCGTTCAAATACCCTCGTCGACAATCGGGTCAAAAATGCGTCAAATTTGATTTTAGAGACCGATACCACACATGCGAAACTCCAAAAGAGTAAAGAAGCGTATTGAATTTTTAAAATGAGGCGGGTCCCATTTCTAAGGCTCTAAGATAGTCAAAGGAAAAACCCTAAGGCTAGACCCTAAACCCTAAGAAGAAAACTAGACCTCACTAAAAATGAGGTCAACGGGCTCGTGTTACACCAAGGAGGACATTCATACAGTTTTTTAGCTCCTGCAATGCAGAAAAACTGGAAAAACAGGTTCAGTGATATTGTTGGAAATACCATATTCAAAATGCCCAATCACAGAGATGGGAACTATTACAACACTAGGGATCAGCGCATTAAAACGTCAAAGATTTGCAAACAATTTAAAAATTTAGCAAGAAAACAACAGCCGTAAAATTTTTAATAACCAAACAATACACAACATCAATAACCCTTTTCTTCCATTCACGAAGGTTTGTTACAAAAGTAAGGAAAAGAAGTGAAGCTCTTCTTGAAGAGACAGAAACTACCTGTTAAGGATTACAGCGTCAGACTGAGGACCAAAACCGGGACCCCCAAATGTAGGGGCATTCCTGCTTGTCAAGCAAAGGAAAAGAGAAGATAACAATATGCTTTGACAGAACTGTTAAAAATTCTAAAATATAATCACAATTTCAAGCGAACAGAAAAACCTCTGATCTATAGGCCTTGGCCTCTTTGGTTCTGCAAACCGGACAATTAATGGTTGATCACATCCCTAATTAAAAAAAAATAGAATAGTTATCAAATAAATCACAGATTTAAGAGAAAAACTACAAAAAATCCAACTTACCCTCATCACATAAGTCCCATGTAATGCGTTCATTGCTGCTAAAGCCATATCCCTGTTCGAAAACTTCACAAAACCACATCCTCCACAAAGAAGAAAACAAAGATACCTAAATCTTCATGTAATGCAGGTAAAATAGTCTAGTAAAGGTAGAGTGAAAGTACAAACCACGGCTTTGTTTCATCTCATCTTTCATAAGGTAAACATCCTCAACATGCCCATAGAGAGCAAAAATCTGTCACAGAATTTTCATTTTTTAAAATGTGCTAGTATATCAAAAGAAATAAGCAAAATAATGGACCACATAAAA
>JXCR01140428.1:227456-239031 GCA_002079205.1 Phalaenopsis hybrid cultivar
CCGCCTCCATCTTCTTCCCTCGAGCATGGCTCGACTTCAACCCGCACGACAAGTGCTTCGCCTTCTTCTTCCTCTTCACGCGAGGCTTGGTAGATTCTTGTTCTCCCCACAAAAGCTACTTCGCTCTTCCTTCTTCACCTTCGCTCCTCGCAGATGAAATTACAACAACCACGACTGCCCGAACTCCCTTCTTCTTCCGTGCTTCAAACTTGACGTCAAAGTCTCGGGCTTGGTTCCGTCTTCACGCACGAAGCTATCATCTCCTCTCTTCCTTCGCACAATTAGGGCACGGCGTCGACTCTTAGGTAAAGGAAACACACTACTCTTTTTCCTTGACTTCGCCTTTTATGTGAAATTTAGCTAGGTTTTCAGCTACATTCCCCTTTCATCTTACACTTCTCCTTCAGCTTCTTTCTATGTTTCTTCTTACGCTCTCGCCCTCACCCTCCTCTCTTGCTTGCTCATCGATATCATTCTGTTCCAATGGAACATCCGTTCTTAATAAAAAACTATTAAGAGGGGTTAGAAGTGACAGCCATCCAACCCATCCATCAGGTTCTTTTTTCATTTTAGTTATTTTTTTTTTTAAACACAATCAATACAACATACCCTTCATAGCAAATCAAATTTAAGCAGACAAAATCAGCCTTTCACAATGAAAACTTTAGTAGTTTCAAAAATGATTACTTCAGCTACAAATTAATCAAGTCATTGATTTGGGTATTGTTCGCTATTTCTACTTGAGGATGAACTTCTTGAAAAACAGCCTAATTAGGGTTGTCATTCATCTCCCATCAATGTTGGAACAGGACTAACCTTTGCTTTTGCAATAAAATTACTGACGAATGAGGGATTTTATAATGAATCAGGCCAAAATAGGCTAAAAATAAATTTGGCTTGATTTCATTAATGAATTAGTAGAGAGCTTATTTAAAAGATGGTTCAAATTCAACTAAGATAAAAATGGATTCCAAATAAATTGGATATCTAAATTATTGGAGGATCAAAGGAATTAGTAAAGTATTTCAATTAAACGAGATTTAAATTTAAATTTTAGATGTGGAAATTTACATGGAGATTGTTTGGGGTTTTACAAGATCAGCAATTTAAATTTGAACACAAATCTAACATTCAATCAAAACAAAATTTTGAACAATTTTGATGTGTGATTGAGGGATTTGGGGGGGGAGGGCATGTCAATAGGTCTTTAATAGAATTTTTTGAATGAACTAGGGCTTAGTTACTATGCTAGTGAACATTATGATAGGATACGGCATGATTTCTTACAAAAAATTTAGGGCAAAGCAAATATTTACTTATTATCCGAAAATACACGAATACAAAGATAAGGTACTAATTCGAAAGGTTGGCGATCTCTCACAATTCCTACAATTCGAGAGGTAGGAAATCTCCGCCAAATCCTAACTCTAAGACTCACAACCACAATTTCATGCATAATAACCCTAAACATATTTACCCTATTTAGATCAAACCATAATAAATGACAAAAGACTAAGGGTCGGTTTCGGGCAGCTTATTTGTGCGTTCGGCATTTTAAAAACGTAGAAACCCTATTTGTTTCGCGTGATGGATCGACGGTCCGCAAACTTGCGACGGAATTTATTAAAGGATCACGGCCGCGGAGTCTACCCCGTGGCCCACATTCTGCCGGAGCTTATTAGTGCTAAGCCCCTCGATCCCGTCCTGGATCTCGCCCCCTTGCCCTAGCTCTGCAATTGAATTCCCATACTCGCGCCTCTCTCGTCTACCCTTCTCTTCTCCCTTCTCCGTCCATGCTCTGGTTACTCGCCCCTGTGTTGGAATTTTTCTCCGAAATTGATCTACAAACAATCGCTTTGCCTTTTAGGTAGTGAACAGATTAGGTAATCCCTCTTACAACTTATAGTTTAGCATGGACCATCCTCCATCTAAACAATTGACGGGATCCTTCTATGCTTGTTTTCTTGGATTTTTTTCTTTTATACTGCGAAACTGAACTTAACAACATCTGATGATTTTAGAAAACGCTTTTCTAAAGGAATCAATAAATTTCATTGTTTCAAAAGATATTTTTGACATCAAGCAACCAAATGAACCTCTTAAGTTTATTTATTTATTTTACTTTCTTCTCTGCGCTTCCTTTAAGCCACAATTATTATTTAGAAGGTAAGGTTGGATGCAGCAACTGAGCTGTAAAGTAGTATTGGTTGTTGACAGGCTATGGAAGCAACCGTTTAGGTTGTTGTTGGTTCTGGGTTTCTTTTGACGGAATTAATTGTTTTTGACATGGCCAACTGACTTGGGTGAGATTTTTTTTCATGGTAAGCAATTGATGATATTGAATCAGCCTCTATTTAGCACCCAGATATTGAAGGCCAATTGTTTGGAATGTCATGGAAAGGAATCTTGTGATATCTTTCTTTTCTAATTTTTTGCATCAGTTTGTATGATCTGAAAGGTTAAGTATTAACTGAAGCTTGGGATTGACATCGGTGTTCTGTGTAAATCCTTGGGCTTTCCCTTGGGAGAATTATCTTGTGACATACCAATTACAATTTGGTTTTTTTTTTTGGCATCATAATGTTTGGCAAATAGTTACATTTTTTTAAAGGTATATTGTCTGCATGTTGTGATAGACTCGTTCGTTGGTTTAGGTACTTCTCTGAGGCCTTACAGTTGTTGTTTTTTTTATTTTGATTTATGTTCAGTATATTTTGAATTTGAAAATTTCATATGATTGTTTTTTCTTTATTTTATATTTCAGTTTTTTATGTTATTTTTTTTCGTGAGCATGTTAGGTGCATGATGACACTTTGAACCTTATGGGTTCTCTGAGTATTCACACTTGCTATCTTTTTTTTTAATTAGATTTTCATTTTTTTTATTCAATACAGTTTTTTATTTTCAAATTTTACAATTTTTTTTGGTTATTTCATCTAATTTTATGAATGAGACGTTCTCTCTTGAATAATTGTAGGAAGATAAGCTTCAGGTTTTCAAGGAACTTTGGGCGAGTGTTATGTCGCTGCAGACTGTCATCTTTGTTACTCATGTCACGCCAATCACATAGCTCTGGGCGACAGTTCTGCAAGTGCTTCCGGTGGGCAGACAGACCGGACGACTGCAAATTCTTCAGGTGGGCAGAAAGCCCGACCGATTCTACGATATCTCAACCAGACAACGTTGTTTGGGGTTCGACAATATCCCAACTGGATAACGTTGTTCTGGGTTCGATAATATTCCAACCGGAAACCGTTGCTCGGGGTTCGATTGTATCCCAACCGGAGAACGTTGCTCGTGACATGCTTTTTTTGCATTTGAAATGAATATTATCATACTTTTAATTGTAATTTTTGTACAATATTTTTTTATTAGGTTTCTTAATACTCAATCTTAAATGGGTTAGTATATTTTTTTTTTGTATTGTTATGAAGTTTTTTGTTCTCCACAATCAAATGTATAGTCATTACAGTTTCATTGCAAACATCAACAATGCACAGTGTCAGATGGTCATTTATTCAGAAAAAGCTGCAACTCCGTTGTTTTCCAAACGCACAAACCAAACGGTTAAATAGTTTATCTAGATCAAAGGTAGAATGGTCATTTATCCAGAAACAACTGCAAATCAACTGTTTTCCAAACGCACAAACCAAACAGTCAACCAGTTTATCAGAATAAGTTGTTGATCAGCAGCTTATCAGGATAAACTACTTATCTGAATAAGCTGCAGCTACCCAAAACAGACCCTAAATTTCTTGTAGGCTAACAAAAGACATTTGTTTTTAACTGTCAATCTAACATTATTCTTGATATTGGAGTTAACCCAAAACACAATAGAAATGCAAATATTATTCTTGAAATTCAATGTGACAATATTACTCTTCAAACAAAGACACTTGATAATAAGGAAATAACAATACAAACATAGAAGTCACCCTATGGTCAGGACAAAGAATGGTGGGTTACGGTCGAGATAGTGGGATTGGGGTTTGTAGGTGTGGAAGAAGGGATGGAAGGTGGATGTTATGAGCAGGCTGATGCAAGAGAAGTAGATGGCATTAATAGGGGGTGGTATGAGAAGAGGTGGCAGCAATGGGAGGAGCAAGAGATTGGGGTGGAAGGGCGGGCGGGTTAATAGCCAGAATGGGAATGAGGCTGGTGGGGGCAGTTAGATTGGGGCAGAAGGGGACAAGAGGTTGGTGGGGGCAATAGATTGGGTAGAATGGCGGGCTGGTTATAGCGGGAATGGAAATGACTATAAATGAGCTGAGTTTGAGCGAGCTCAGACTTGGCTCGTGTTCGGCTCGTTCGAAATTGTTCGTGTTCGAAATCAGCTGTGTTTGAAATTTGTTGTGAACAGTGTGTTCATGTTCGACTCGATTTAACTATGATTGTTCGTGCTCGGCTCATGTTCGACTAGAAATTGACTCATTAAAATTAATTGAAAAAAATAGATGTAGGGTGTTGGATTCGAACCTACATCAACTTTATACAAGAAACTGCAAAACCACATGACCACACGAGCTGTTATGATTTAAACATAGAGATGAATATATATGATATATTATTATATAAATAATATATAAAATATATTACTATATAAATAATATATTAGTTATCTTTACTTAATGTTATGCACATGTGTGTGTGTTATGGCTCGGCTACGTTCAATATCCGCACACAATGTCTCAACCCGATTCTTCCTCTTCTTTGTATAGGATGCAAGCACCCATCTTCTTGTGATCACCTAAACCAAATGTCTAGGGTTTATCAAGCTTCCTTCCTCTTCACTTGACTCATCTTCTTCCTTCGCACTGAATGCCCACTCGAAGCTCGACGACATCATGAGAGCATTTTTCACTCATGTCTTCTCTTTATCGATGAGGGCACCAGTCGCAAAGTTGCACAAATCCTCACTTCCACTCCCCCACCTTAGTTCTCGACTCCTCGCTTCCTCTCCCCCTCTTCAGTTCCAGACTCCTCGCTTCATCTTCCCCCCTTGGTTCCTCTTGGGCAAATGAAATGAGGCATAATTCCCCACGTACAAAAACTTTGTCCTCAAAATTTAAAAACAAACCTCAAATCATTTCTCATTAAACAGTCAACCTTAGCTATCCATAAATTTTAAGATGAAAAGTATTGATCATTCATAAGATGGAAAGCAATCACTATACGGCAAAGATCCGATACAAGATGACTCAACTATATTTCGAATAACACAGTTATTGAAGTAAGAAAGTATGCTAGTAAAATGTTTTTATATATAAGAAAATGCCAAACTCATCAGATCTCGTCACCATTAACAACAATAGATTATTTGAGCTCACTATGAGTAAGAGAATAAACTCGAGGTCAAACAGGTTGTCTTGGTTGACCCTAGGTAGGACCTGAAACTATAAATTATCTTGTTCTGCCCACTTGCAGTCTTATATGACGGAGCACTTGTCACACCCCAATTGGCCATTCTTTAAGGATCGACTGAAGTATGACAGAGACGGACAATTCGGCCAGACTAAAGTCTCACCAACACTTATCGTGACTTGCAGAATCAGAACCAGTGGATGATGAACTTGTCTAACAAAAAACGCCTAACATAAATGATACATTACATATCATAATTCATTCTTATTCACACTCGAAAGCGTGAAAAAACTATATCCTCAAAACATGAAATTATACATAAATATTAAATGTAATAAATAAATAAAATACGTACCCCAAAAAATTTGCATAGCTCCCAAAACTATACAATGTAAAAGCGGTACAAATCACACTTATGCTCGTTGACCCTATCTGAAAGGCAACAACGTAGAGAGAGCAACGAGTGTGGAGAAGTAATCAATGCTAAAATAAGATTTTATAAACGAAAAAGAAATATGTATGCTCATATGTAACTATGCATGTCTACACGCATATCACAATATGTTAAAATTATATAGACATAAAAAGAAAAATAGGCAGTATAGAAATCAACTCTTATATAGAAATGCATGTCATAAGCATGACTCATAAATATAATCAAAAATATGTTCCTAAACATTTTTATGAGTTGTTTATCGTATGTAATCATAGCAATGTTATTTTATAGATATCCTTTCGTAGCAATGTCACTTATAAAATGAATAAGCCTCAACTATTTTATGTCATGTCATGTCATAAGTAATCACCATGTCTCAAACGTCATATAAACTATCCATAAAAATTGTCCCCCACATAGCCGTTATCAAGAGCCCCCCATATACCAACGGTTTTGTACGTCCTGATATTGTCCGATCAAAATGATTCCAGAATTTCGTCGTCGCATGAACACCAGGAGTAGGGAATATCACATCATTGCATAGTGTACTTGCAAATACTCATGTAATAGTCTACCTAAAACATTTCTCATGACATTTCTTAAAAGCATAATACATTAAGAAAACATTTATAAGCATTTCATACATCACATAGAAGAGTCATAGCAAAGGAATACATGCAAAAAATTAGTTTCGTAATCATATTCAACTATATCATAGTTTATTATCACATGAATCATAAAAAACCAGCTTGCATTCATACATTCAGTGTAGATATTCTCACACAACATACAGAAAATTCTAAATGCATCCATGTCAAATAAGAAATTATATGAAAACCTATTGAAAATTATTTTTTGTAAATTAACACAAGAATGTTTTATCTGACTTGACGAAGCAACCCTACGACGACTTCCCACAATCGTCTCGAGCTCGCTGTCTCGTTTAAAAACCTGAAATTCATAAGCAGCGTAAGAATTCATGAATTTCTAACTCGTAGTGTGATTTGACCAAAAACATAATTTCTTCGCCCAAAACATACTTCAAACGGGCTACTTGGCATAAGTCTGTCTCTCCAATACTGCTTAATCTTCTCCCCAACTCTTCCTAACAACTCAATCTACCCTTCCCCTTCGCTGATTTTATGTTAAATCCCTTATAGAAGCTCGCAAATCAAGTTTGACGCTTCCGGCGCAAAACTCTCCCTTTACGACTACCAAAAAAAAAAGTTGCACGAATCAAGGCATTGGTCAAAAGAAAACAAGAGGAATGAAAGAAATTTTCAGAACAATGTTAAAGTGAGTTTCGTACCTCTAGATTTTCTCCTAGACCCCTGAATCGAAGTTTGTGGCCCTCTGCAGGTTGCTTAGATCGCAAAGCTATAATACTGCGATCGCTGCTCCTTCAGACCAAGTAGAAACCCCCTCAGTTGAGTGAGTTCAGTCAGAGAGAAGGAATGAGATTGTGGCACTTAAAGCAATTCCAAAGGATTGCAGCTGGTGGGTCAAATTCGACAAATGCATGTCCGTGAAATTGCGGGAGTCGACCGAGAACAGTAATGTGGGAATTGAGGGATCAGGAAAAATAAAAAGATAATTAAATTTAAAACTTGCAAATTTTATCTCCCATTCTGTTATTAACTCATAGATAGTGTTTTATATGGAATTACTCGTTTTCATGCGTAGAGTTTCATAAAAATACTTTGCATGTGAAATTTGATGTGCTTTAAAATTTGTCAAACTTTTACTTAGTTCTCAAATTTTGGGCATTAGTTCTGATTTCAGTGCTATTTTGGCGAAGCAATAGACAATAACTTGCTACATGTCAAGTTGACGACATCAATAACATGTGTTTGAGCTCATCAAGCATTTAACTTTATGTTGTCTTCCACATTTGCAACGAGTGACTACAATACTCAGAGTCGTACCTATGCTAAATCCACCTGAATTGTACTTGTATATTTTATCATTAGATCTTTTGATTAATAAACAACTTCTCATTCATCAATGTTTTTCCTCCCGTGTGTCTTCTTACGCTTCTGAGTAAGCTTATAAACGATTTCTACTCTCCTAGCTCGTTCCACTAATATCAAGTATTCATCGATCCCCAAAAGCACGAATGGTTGTTTGATGAAATCCTTTAATCCAGAAAGGAATCTATGGAACTTTTCTTATGTCTTATCGATCAATTGTGATATATACTTTGACAGTGCAGTGAATTCTACTTCCCACTAGATGATCGTCTTCTCTCTCTACACTAACTCGATGAACATGTCATGCATCTATCTTCGAGCGGATAGGGGTACTCATTCTCTAAATAGCTCCACAAACTCCTCTCTCAATTGATCATCATATTGGGTTGTTCCCAAGCTTGTCCCGGCGTTACACACGCCACCACTGTTATAACTAACTTTGTGAAATCACATAAAAATTGACAATTTTCAAATGTATGCCAAATTTTGCATCCTTGAGATTTCAACTGAATCAATTTTATAAAATTTTATGCGCCAAAATGATCAATTTTATATAAAACACTACATATAAATTATGATGTAATGAGATATATAAAATTTATAAGATATTGAGTTAATTAAATTAATTAAACTTTAATAATCCTAATCCTCCCCTAAACCCACCTATGCACAAATGCCACCAACTCCCGCACCTAATCGCGCATGCAACGGTGGGATGAGATCGAACAGCTAAGAGACATTAGAATTTTCCTTGAGTACTCCACCATTCTCCCTCTCATGTATTCTTCTTCACACGATTTGTGCGACTCAGCTGAAGGAACTCGCGACACTTGCTGCAATGTCAGGGCGAGCAGCAAAGTGAGCGGCACAAGGGAAACCACAATTCGTGGTAATGGCTCCTGAGGAAATTTTGGTAAGTGTGAAACCCTCTTTTACGTTATTTTCCTTATTTTTGTCTTGATGTTCGCACGAATAGTGCATTTTTTTCATTTCTAGCCGTCGTAGGAGACGAAGAAATCGGCGAAAATAGGAAAGAAATGAGGTGATAGGAAGAAGAGTGAAGAAGATTTGTCAATTTCGGAGAAGGAAAGTTTGACGTGAAACGTGAATATATTTAAAGATTTATTTGGCAAACCAACTATGTTTTGTATTAACTTATTTTATGAGTCAAGATATTATGACATCCTAAAATATTTATAAATTTCATGTTGTTTGCTCGATGTTGCGAGCTCGAGGCAAGCGTGTGGAAATTTGTCATACAACGACTTTATCAAATTAAGGTAAATTAATCATAAGTTAATTTAAGAAAAATAATTTGATTAACGAAAATTGTTTGAATCTTAAAGTTTCATTTTTGTTTTATAAGGTATTAATATTCCTATAAAGGTTCTTGCAACTTCCAGCTAGTTACCGAAGAATAAGAAATAAACATAGCAACTGAGGTGAGTAATTGGGTTTCTAAAATTCAATAATCTTCTTTATTTCAGAATGTATGTTGCTTACATGTATGTTTTAGTTCATTTAAATTTATATTACAATAGATTCTTTATATTATTAGATCAAAAAAATATGCATGAGATGCATGATATGTAAGACAAATATACAAGATATGCATGAGATGCCTCATATGTATGATAAACGTTATATGCAAAGATAGGCATGATAGGAAAGATGTACGATATAAGAGAAATGCATGAGATAAGAGATATTAATGATATGAGTGATGTATGATCAATAGTTGCACAACAAAGCAACCATGTACCTTAGTAGATGAATGAAGATGTCTCAGAAGAATGTATGGTATAAAGAATAAAATAGCTTATATATTAATATTTGTATATTTGTATGTGCATGCTAAAAGAAGTTTAACCCATATTAGTACAAGTATGGGGAGTTAGCATACTTGCGCACGTAGTTTTTACACTACCCCAAATAATTGTGATGTTTAGAACAATAACTATTGTGTCGACGGGGAAAAATTAGCAAATTGCGAGCAGATAAAGACCACCACCCCAGACAATTGTGATGTTTAGACCACTAACCACTGTGTCAATGGGAGAATATCGGTCAGAGGCGTGTGAGAACATTTTCATCTCAAATAATTGTGATGTTTATATCGTTAACCGATGTAGCAATGTGACAATATCGGCCAGAGATGTGATGTTTTGTTGATAATGATCCTCCAACAAAAGAAGTGCATGTTAAGAATGTAAAGTAAATTAAAATTTAAATAAATAAAGCTCATTGATACACGCACTAGTATACTCAAAGATTTCTTATAAAAATATTAAAGATTAGCATATTTTAAAATTTTTATAGAGATATGAAAGATCAGCATGCATATTGTTTTATTTTTCTTGGGTTATTGCAGCTTAAAAGTGTGACTACTTATGAATTATCTTTAGATAACTCATTATATTGTTTAAATATTTTTTAAAGTTTTAACTTTTTGAACAAGATGAATAGAAGATTAGCAAATGCGTATAGAATGTAAGAACCAGAAATATAAAAATTTCTACTTGTTAATTTAATTGTTTTGTTTAGTGGCTTTTTCATGAATTTTTCAATATTATATTGTCAATGACAGAAATAAAATAACTGATAATTTATTTCCACCGTCCGACACTTTGTTCCAATCTTAGTTAATTCCAAGCCCTAGATTGGGTCGTAACAACCACATTTCGGTTTCTTAATCCAGCACAAGCATAGCTAATGACACTTTTTTCTCATTCGTACAGACCATACTATCTAATATTTTCTCAATTCACATCAGCCAATTGTCAGCTTCAATTGTAGTTTCAGTTTCCTTAAAATAAGGTAGATCTAAATCTTGGAATATCTTCAAGAACTTATGAATATTATTTTCAGTTTCCTTAAAATATGGTAGATACAAATCTTGGAATATCTTCAAGAAGTTATCAATATTGATTGTATCACTTATTATAGGTTGTGATCTAGGATTGTTGATAGTGATCCTCAAACAAAGAGATGCGCATGTTAAGCATATAAAGTAAATTAAAATTTAAATAAATGCATATAAAATAATTGAATATTTTTATAAAGGTCATTGATACATGCACTAGTATACTCAAAGATTTCTTATAAAAATATTAAAGATTAGCATATTTTAAATTTTTTTATAAAGATGTGAAAGATCAGCATGCATATTGTTTTATTTTTCTTTGGTTATTGTAGCTTAAAAGTGTGACCACTCATGAATTATCTTTAGATAACTCAATATTTTGTTTAAATATTTTTTTAAGTTTAAAGTTTTTGAACAAGATGAATAAAAGATGAGCAAATGCGTATAAAATGTGAGAAATAGAAAGATACAAATTTGTACTTGTTAATCTAATTGTTTTTTTCAGCGGCTCTTTCATGAATATTTCAATATTAAATTGTCAATGACAGAAATAAAATATCAGATAATTTATTTCCACCGTTCGACACTATGTTCCCTTCTTAGTTAATTTCAAACCCCAGATTGGGTCGTAACAACTACATTTCAGTTTCTTCATCTAGCACAAACATAGCTAATAACATTTTTCTTTCATCCGTAAAGACCATACTATATAAAATTTTCTCAATTCACACCAGTCAATTGTCAACTTCAATTGTACTTTTAGTTTCCTTAAACTATGATGGATGTAAATCTTGGAATATCTTCAAGAACTTACCAATATTGATTGTATCACTTCTTATAGGCAGCGATTTGGGCTCCTGAATCAGCTTCGTCATCACAGCCATCATCTGAGTCAGGATATTTGCATTCACATTTAGTGTCAGTTTGGGGCAGCTTATAGGCGCG
>JXCR01140428.1:251483-261521 GCA_002079205.1 Phalaenopsis hybrid cultivar
TATATATATATATATATATATATATATATATATATATATATATATATATATATATATTACTTCTGAAGTAGTTAAAATAATTTTAAATTAAAAATCTTTACTTAAACTTACCTCAATCTACAACTTAATTAAACCTATTATTAACAATTAATAATTACACTTAATATGAAGTTCATAATTTAATATTTAAAAACACTAACATCGATCCATAGAGCCATAAACGCCCGCTCGTCCGCTTCAAGCCAATCCTTTCTCAAGCTACGGCTCGACTTGGCTCAGTTCGGTTCAATATTCACACAGAGGGTGGTCAACCCGATGTTCCTCTCTTCTCCTTATAGGATGCTTGTGCCCCTCTTCCCGCGATCATCTGCATCGAATGCATGTTTGGTCAGCTTCTTTCTTCCACTACGCTAGTTTCGTCTTCTGCTGTCACACCAAATAATCTCTTAAAGCTCAAGAATGTCACAAAATTGTATTTTATCTCGTCTTCCCTTGATCGGTCGGGCCACCAATCGCAGAGCATTAAAACCTTCGCACCAGAAATCGCTTGAAACTACAAGTAAGTCGACAGTGATGTTTTATAGATCGGATTTACCTTTTTGAAATCCCGACTCTCACTTCATCTACCCCTCTACAGTTGCCAACTCCACGCTTCCTCTTCCCCTCTTCAATTCCCAACCACTCACTTCATCTTGCCCATTTGGTTCCTCTCGAGCGAATGAAACGATGTGTCACAAATCACCCCCTCGAAGCAAGATACAGCCAAAACATCACTCGCCCTCGGATACAACCCTAAGAGGGAAAATTGAGGAAGTTGACGGTTATCCTAATAGAAAACAAAGAAAAAACCGAACCCTAATATCCTGAAAATACATATATATATAGTAGTAGACAAATAGGAGGGGGAGTCCCCTCCCCTTGAGCGGCAGCCCTAACCTAACCCTAGGGCCGACTACGCCCTTCCGAAACCAGCTAGTTGGTCCAGTAGCAAATAGCAAAAATGATGTAATCTCTTGATAAGTTAATTATGTTGGCGCTGACATTCCAGAGCACGTCTTGATAAAAAAAGTATCTATCAGCTTTTAGCACAACCTGAACTGTAGTTGCATATAATCGTAGATTCTCTAGCAATAAATCTTGAGCCATTAGTTCCGTAATTTGCCCCTTCCACTTCTTGTACTTGATTAGAAGTATATGGTAAATAAGTATGTAAGGAGGATTCAACTATGGACAAAAACTATGGCAAGTAACGCAACTCTCACTAAAATCCACTAATGAGGAAACATTTTTCTTCTCCATCAAACTCCTAAGAGAAATTTCAAAGCTGGGATTCATCCCTTCTATTTGAACATCTGATGGGTACCATGTTAAACTGAATCGAACAGTTGAATAACTCCATTTAATCTTCCAGACATGTCACAAAAGGGTCTCATTTCTAACATGTTGGACCTCCCTTGGTAGGAGAAACCCGGGAAGGAGCCTATTTATCAGAAAGTGTGAATTTCTCTTATATAGGATTGTTAAGTGTTTGGTGTCCGTTCCTCAGACTTAGAACCACCTTGGACAATCAATGTAAATTTTGCTGGAGTCCCCTTTATGCCCTTAGCTGGAGCTACGTGTTTTTCTTCCTCATCCATTGGAATCTAATCCTTCTCCTTTGTGTCATTCTCTCTTTCTTCAACTACTCCCTGCTCGGTGAACTATATCATTCCCCTAGTTGTGCAATCTGCTTCAATATGCTCAAATCTGTGGCACTTGAAATGCTTCTTAACAAGGATGGATTTGTGAAAGTTGGTTGGTTCCCCCTATTTTCCACTTGAAATCAATTTCTCCTGAAGCGGGGCCTGCTTGGATATGCCCTTGGGTATATATACTATGGCTATAAGATCTTGTAGTTGAACCCTGCCTGCAAGATATGGTGGTCGCTCTTGATGATGTGGTTTCTCTACTTTTGAAATTGGGATATGAACATTTGATCTGTGATCAACTGGTAGGAATTGGCGTTGCATCTCACGTTTCAACTTGAATCAGGTAGTGATCTTTATCTTTTCCTCCACACTTGCGTGGGTGCATAAATAGAAGGGCATAAATAGAAGGGGAGGCCCCTCCCCTGGTCGGAAGCCCTAACCCAACCCTAGGGTCGGCCAGCCCCACTTTGGTGAACTGGCTAGTTCTACCCCCATAGCCCCGCGTCACCTCCCCTAACAGAAAGACACATTGCTCTCAATGTGGAAAAAAATGACAGTGTTCCTCATCCTCCATCAAATTTTCCTCTGTTTTTCATCCCCTGCCTCCTCATCACAGATTGTGAGAACTCGTAATGTTCAATTTTACAACTGTATCTTGGGATAAACTTCTCATCACACTGAAAACATAATTCATGGGCTCGCTTCTTCTGGATCTCTGTCTTTGTAAGGCGCTTGAGTGTCACCGTGGTTGTGGCCCATGATTCGTCCTGTGAAGACTACCTCTAAACTTACACTATTTGAGCTTTTGATGTCGTCGTGGTTGTCATAGTTCGATGTTCTAATCCATTTGTATTGTTCCTATTAGCCTGTTCCATTGCATTATGATATCCAGCTAACTACGCTAATTCCATAGTTTCTCCTAAGTCTTGTGATCTCAACGAAAAAAGTGATGCATCTATTGCAGGCTTTAGACACTTCATTAAGTTCCCCTTCAAAACTACTTATAAAATCCCCCCGAGTTGTCCTAACAATTAGCTCGAATCTCTCCCTATACTTCATAATAATCCCTTCCCGAGTCAATGAAAAGAATTGCTCGTGTAGGTTTCCTTCCCGAATGGCTCGGAAAATTAAAACAAGCAATTCTTAAATTCTTCTCAGGTTATGATTTATTGACATTGTTTTCTCCATTGGTATCATGCTAGAGGCTTCCTTTCCAAACACGGCCCCACTGCCATCAATTTTTCTTCCTCCATCGGCCCATAACATCAAAACATCTTTACACGCGATAAACCCAACTTCCTCTCCTTCAAAGATCAACATCCTCAACTTCCTCATGCATGAGTCTACTCCCTCATTTCCTTGACCAAGATTCATTCCACTCATGACACGGGGGTGGGATTCCCTTCCTCGACCAATATTGATTTCTCACCTTCCATAAGCCTGGCGCACCACATAATCAGCTTGCTTGTATCCATAAGCTCCAGAATCTTCTTCTACTTGGAAGGTTGTTGCAACAAAAGACACTGGTGTTGCTCGATGGAACCATACACCAAGGCCCACCCACCATGGCTCCCAGTCACAAATCAAAATCCTTCAAATTGATTTTCTCCTACCTTGAATTGTCTGTCATGCCATTTTGACTGTTGCCTTTCATTCCAGCCATTTAGATGCCACGTCATTCCTTCCATTTACTAACGCTCGAGTATGCGTCCCATTCCTTCACCTGATCTCCCATCTCCGGATCCATCTGAGGCGGCAATGATACCCTGATGTCGCACAAATTCTTCTGATTGCTGCCACTAGCGTTTGTTTCAGACGTCGTCACTCAATCCCACTACAGGCGGAGGGTTTGAGTGGAGCTCTCAAATCTTCTTTATGATTTCTTCTAGGGTTGTGAACCTTTCCTTCAAAGCCGAGAAACACTCCTCCATCCTCTTCTGCCAGCTTGTCCTCCAAGCATCCTCCTTTTTTATTGTTATTATTTCTAGACGGTTTTGAAACTAGTTAACACTCAAATCACGAGATTCAAAATTTCTAAACACAGTCTCGGCGTGCGCAGAACTCTAAATGCGCGATCCAAAAATTTCTATATGTGATTCCGTGGAACTATTATAAGCCGTAATATGAATTCCTATACGTTGTGAATCCCGATCACGAGTTTCTTTCACGAGCAACGCGGAACTTCTTTAAGTTGCGATTATGATCACTAGTTTCGATGAAGAGTTGTGCGGAACTCCTGTATGCCATGATGCTTCGACTTTCCTGCAGTTTGTACCCTGCAATTCCACCGCTCTTCACAGAAGATGGAAGGCGTAATCCCGTCATCGCCTTCCCCATAAGCTAAACTGGCGACTCTATAGCACGACAGCGCAGGAATAGACGATGCGAGTTTTGGGCCACTGTACACAACAATCACGTCGTGGCCTTCCTTGTACGCTGCGATTACATTGTGGCCTCCCTGTTAGCAATCGTATCGCGGGATTCAGTCACGAAGGAGTTTGATAGGTCACAAAGGAATCTCATCCTATTTCTCACGCATGCAACAGCTATTTCTCACGACGGCAATGATTCAGTGATCTCCCAAAAATGGATGCTCTGAAACCAATTTTATAGGAATCGGTACGATTTCTCACAGAAAATTTTGGGCAAAGCAAATATTTTGTTTAATAATCTGAAACAACACGAATACAAAGATAAGCACCTACAATTCAAGAGGTAAGCGATCTCTCCCAATTCCTACAATTTGAGAGGTTGGAAATCTCTCCCAAACCCTAGCCCTAAGACTCACAACCACAATCTTATGCATAACCCTAGCCCTAAACATATTAACCCTATTTATGTGAAACCATAATAAATGACAATAGACTAAATTGCCGACAAGCTAATAAAAGACAAATTTAGGCGTCGATCTAACACATTAAGAAGTGTTGTTAGCTGTTAACAGTAAAAGCGTAGATGGGTGTATTTTTTTGGTTGCTAAAAAGAAGTGATGGAAGACTGGAAGGAAAAAGAAACAAACGCCGTGCAAAAATATAGGTGCAGAAACAAAAGTGATGGCTTTCATTATTGGAAATGTAGACATGGTGATAGTAAGAAAAGCACAGCATCAAACATGCAAACATGAAAATCACAGTGAAATCAAATGCAAATACGGCAGAATTTTGAAAAAGCAACACACAAAAAGCAGGAAACAGAATAAAAAAGCTGGTGAGATAAAAGAAAGGAAAAAAATAATAAAAAAAACATAAAAAAATTTTATGGTACCCAAACTAATGGATTGTATGCAGCAATATTGTCGGGGAAAAAAGATCTACAAGGGAAAAAAAGGTTGGGTCAACGCTAACCCAAATCTGATCAAAATATTTTTAGAATTAGGCTGGGTTAGGTTATCAAATTGGATCAAGTTGGGATAGGTTATCAAATTGGAACATATCAAGTCCTACAGAAAAAAGAGAGCAGCTATGCTATTGAAGTTTGTCATATAAATTTAGAAAAGAGATTAAAGTCCTTGTGAACTTGTTGTAAATGATCATTTCAGAGCTCACAAAGATATCTTGATCTTATTAAGAAATAAGTCCAAAGATCCTGAAACAGAGAATCATCACATAGATATAAATCAAGATAATCATTCTATCACTACTAATGCAAACAAGATAAATAACATCAAACTAATTCTCAAAGAAAAAAAAAATTAGAATCTCATATAACTTGTAGAATTTTTCGTTAACAAGATATAACATAAGAAAAATTTTACAATGGAAAAATTCAGACTACCATAAAATGAGCTTTAGAAGGCCACCCAACCGACAAGAGCACAAGATCAAGCAACAAAGGCGGGAGTTCTTTAAAACTAATAAATATAGCTTCTAATAACTAAAGAGAATATATGAGACGCATGAAAAGGCCATAATGGAGATGCTATGATAAGCCAATTACCATATCATTAATTCAGCATAAACAAGCAATGAGTGTGTGTGTGTTTTTACATATGTATCATGAAAATATATGGTACAACTCTTAAAAGGGTTAGTTTGACCTCGACCTCATGTTATAAATGAATCAAGTCAATGATGTGATCAAACTTTGTATATAAAAATCATACCTCGACCAATTGACAAGCCTGCATCGAACCCAAAATGTAATAACAGCAATCATAAGCTATCACATACACAAGATAAAATAAATCATGGCATGGTTTGTCTGGATATTTTTCCACGTGGNAGCATCGAATGCATGTTTGGTCAGCTTCCTTCTTCCACTACGCTAGTCTCGTCTTCTTCTGTCACACCAAATAATCGCTTAAAGCTCAAGAATGTCACAAAATTGTCTTTTATCTCGTCTTCCCTTGATCAGTCGGGGCACCAATAGCAGAGCAGCACAACCTTCACACCAGAAGTCGCTCGAAACTACAGGTAAGTCGATAGTGATGTTTTATAGAGCGAATTTACCTTTTTGAAATCTCGACTCTCACTTCACCTACCCCTTTGCAGTTGCCCAACTCCCTGCTTCCTCTTCCCCTCTTCAATTCCCAACCACTCACTTCATCTTGCCCATTTGGTTCCTCTCAAGCGAATGAAACGATGTGTCACAAATTACCACCTCGAAGCAAGATACAGCCAAAACATCACTCGCCCTCAGATACAACCCTAAGAGGGAAAACTGAGGAAGTTGACGTTTGACCTGATGGAAAACAAAGAAAAAACCGAACCCTAATATCCTGAAAATACATATATATAGTAGTAGACAAATAGGAGGGGGAGTCCCCTCCCCTTGAGCGGCAGCCCTAACCCAACCCTAAGGCCGACTAACCCCCTTCCAAAACCAGCTAGTCAGTCCAGTAGCAAATAGCAAAAATGATGTAATCTCTTGATAAGTTAATTATGTTTGCGCTAACATTCCAGAGCACGTCTTGATAAAAAAAAGTATCTATCAGCTTTTAGCACAACCTGAACTGTAGTTGCATATAATCGTAGATTCTCCAGTATGCCATGATGCCTCGACTTTCCAGCAGTTTGTACCCTGCAATTCCACCGCTCTTCACAAGAAATGGAAGGCGTAATCCCGTCATCGCCTTCCCCGTAAGCTAAACTGGCGACTCTATAGCAGGACAGAGCAGGAGTAGACGATGCGAGTTTTGGGCCACTGTACACGACAATCACGTCGTGGCAGTCCTTGTACGCTGCGATTACATCGTGGCCTCCCTGTTAGCAATCGTATCGCGGGATTCAATCACGAAGGAGTTCGATAGGTCACAAAAGAATCTCATCCTATTTCTCACGCATGCAACAGCTATTTCTCACGACGGCAGTGATTCAGTGATCTCCCAAAAATGGATGCTCTGAAACCAATTTTATAGGAATCGATACGATTTCTCACAGAAAATTTTGGGCAAAGCAAATATTTTGTTTAATAACCTGAAACAACACGAATACAAAGATAAGCACCTACAATTCAAGAAGTAAGCAATCTCTCCCAATTCCTACAATTTGAGAGGTTAGAAATCTCTCCCAAACCCTAGCCCTAAGACTCACAACCACAATCTTATGCATAACCCTAGCCCTAAACATAAGAACCCTATTTATGTGAAACCATAATAAATGACAACAAACTAAATTCCCCACAAGCTAATAAAAGACAAATTTATGCGACGCTCTAACACATTAAGAAGTGTTGTTAGCTGTGAACAGTAAAAGGGTAGATGGGTGTATTTTTTTGGTTGCTAAAAAGGGTGGTTAGCAAAGGATTTTAGTGATTGAAGACTGGAAGGAAAAAGAAACAAACGCCGTGCAAAAATATAGGTGCAGAAACAAAAGTGATGGCTTTCACATTATTGGAAATGTAGACATAGTGATTGTAAGAAAAGCACAGCATCAAACATGCAAACATGAAAATCACAGTGAAATCAAATGCAAGTACGGCAGAATTTTGAAAAAGCAACACACAAAAAGCAGGAAACAGAAAAAAAAGCTGGTGAGATAAAAGAAAGGAAAAAAATTAAAAAAAAAAACATGAAAATTTTTTATGATACCCGAACTACTGGATTGTATGCAGCAATATTGTCGGGAAAAAAAGATCTACAAGGAAAAAAAAGGTTGGGTCAACACTAACCCAAATCTGATCAAAATATCTTTAGAATTAGGCTGGGGTAGGTTATCAAATTGGATCAAGTTGGGGTAGGTTATCAAATTGGAACATATCAAGTCCTACAGAAAAAAGAGAGCAGATATGCTATTGAAGTTTGTCATATAAATTTAGAAAAGAGATTAAAGTCCTTGTGAACTTGTTGTAAATGATCATTTCAGAGCTCACAAAGATATCTTGATCTTATTAAGAAATAAGTCCAAAGATCCTGAAACAGAGAATCATCACATAGATATAAATCAAGATAATCATTCTATCACTACTAATGCATACAAGATAAATAGCATCAAACTAATTCTCAAAGAAAAAAAAAATTAGAATCTCATATAACTTGTAGAATTCTTCGTTAACAAGATATAACATAAAAAAAATTTTACAATGGAAAAATTCAGACTACCATAAAATGAGCTTTAGAAGGCCACCCAACCGACAAGAGCACAAGATCAAGCAACAAAGGCGGGAGTTCTTTTAAACTAATAAATATAGCTTCTAATAACTAAAGAGAATATATGAGATGCATGAAAAGGCCATGTGGAGATGTTATGATAAGCCAATTACCATATCATTAATTCAGCATAAACAAGCAATGAGTGTGTGTGTCTTTACATATGTATCATGAAAAGATATTGGTACAACTCTTAAAAGGGTTAGTTTGACCTCGACCTCATGTTATAAATGAATCAAGTCAATGATGTGATCAAACTTTGTATATAAAAATCATACCTTGACCAATTGACAAGCCTGCATCGAACCCAAAATGTAATAACAACAATCATAAGCTATCACATACACAAGATAAAATAAATCATGGCATGGTTTGTCTGGATATTTTTCCACGTGGAGAATTTTTTACATTCTTTCTACATTGCCTCCAGCAAATATAATTGAAAGATGCTTCCCTCAAGCCTACTCAACAAGCCACGCAAGGGTGGATGATTCACGGCAGTATTCTCAAATATTAATTATTTTAACTACTACCAAAAACTCAAATATCACATAATTCACCCAATTCACAATAACCTGAAATATTTAGGTTCCATAGCCACAGACAGACTTTAAATGTATATGAAGCATTTACATATTTCATTAATTAAAATAATCAAATCGATAGTAACTTAAGGTCTGTTTGGGGCAGCTGCAGCTTATTGAATAACCTGTTGATAGACTGATTAAAAATAATCTGCTGATAAGCTAGATGCGGTAGCTATTACAATTTTTTATTTTTTTGGAAAAACCAGACCGCAGTCAGAAAGCTGTCACCGCACCTAGACACGCATAAGCTGCAAAAACGCAGTTTAACCTAAACAGGCCAGGTGCGTTTTCACAACGCCACCACATCAAATAAGCTGCCCCAAACAGACCCTTAGTAATATGGCACCTATCAGCAATCACATAGAAGTAGATGAACTAATAAATAAACCTAGTTTGCATTTAGTGGNGGGTCTGTTTGGGGCAGCTGCAGCTTATTGAATAATCTGCTGATAAGCTGATTAAAAATAACATACTGATAAGCTAGATGCAGTAGCTATTACAAATTTTTTATTTTTTTGGAAAAGCCAGACCGCAGTCAAAAAGCTGTCTCCGCACCTAAACAGGTGCAGTGTGAAAACGTTCGTTTTGAAAACGCATATCTGCCAAAACACAGTTTACCTAAACAGGCCAGGTGTGTTTTCAAAACGCCACCGCACCAAATAAGCTGCCCCAAACAGACCCTTGGTAATATGGCACCTATCAGCAATCACATAGAAGTAGATGAACTAATAAATAAACCTAGTTTGCATTTAGTGGACATTCAATCATCATTACTGTTTGAAAATTAAATGCTCCTGGCATGTCAGTGCGAACATAGAAACACTGGTTTAGATCAGCATAGGTAGTATAGAATATATATATTGGACGGCAAAAATGTATGAAAACACACAATGTGCATTTTGGCCATGGTAAAAATAGCGGAGTATGCTATCTGTTACAAATTTTTGGACCTATTATTCTCCATCACCTTATTCTTGATACAGGATCGATATATGCATGCAATGAATTAAAAAAATTAAGTGATCACATGTAATAATTAAAATTCTCCGACCAAGTGTAAAAGGGAAGAAAAAATTACCGAACCGATCCCGTTCACCATCAGCATATTTGACTTGAATTGGTACAGTAGCCTATTAAACCATAAATTAATTTCAATTGCAAGGCACAAAAAATTTGA
>JXCR01140428.1:266630-298035 GCA_002079205.1 Phalaenopsis hybrid cultivar
ACATTCAATTTAATATATATATATATATATATATATATATATATATATATATATATAAATTAACATTCTCATTGCTAAGTTCCAAGCACCGAATGTGAAAAGTGGAGAATTGTGTTAGAAAGTCGACACTCAGAATAAAACTTTTGTCAAAAAAAACATGACATGAACCTTTTTTATATTATTATCTAAATATTTGGGCCTCCTAAAAGCGACATGTTCTATGGTCAGAATACAGTGAAGAATGTGCAAGAACAGCTACATCGGCTCTTGATAACAAGCAAGGTTTCTCATATTATGGACAGATGCGAGCAAAGAAATTAGTCCATGAAACTGATATTAGGATAGGATCTTGAAACATAAGTACTCTTACAGATAAATTAATGAAATTAGTAGATATTATGGTTCATGGAAATATCTTATGCATTCAAGAAACTAAAAAGACTTGAGAAAAGACTAAAGAGTTAATAGCTTGGGGGGCATGTTTGAGATCAATTTTTGTTTTATATTTTTTATTTTTGAAAACAAAAAACAAAAAACAAACAAAAACTGAGTTTATTTATCTGTTTTTTGTTTTATTTCTTAAATTTATTTTTAAACAAAACACTATTATTTTTAAAACAACCAATACATGAAAAATGTAATTTAATCAGTTTCGAAAAAAAAAAAATTTCAACTGTGAGAGACAGAAACCATGCAAACATGTGAGGGGGCCACTGGGTTTCTAGCGGGCTTGGTGCTTGACGGCGAGGAGCGGCTGACAGCAAAGGGCTCCAGGTGCAGGGAGCGTACGAGAGGGAGCTGAGAGAAAGAAGAGCATTTTCTCGCGAAAGAGGGGCTAGGACGTCTAGAATCTCGCAACGGGAGGCTTGGGTCGCCGACGACAAGAGATCCGACGATGGAGGGGTGGTCGACGAGGCGATGGAGCGAGCGATGTCGAGAAAAGAGAGGGAACCAAACGACACAAAAAAGG
The DNA here is from genome assembly GCA_002079205.1 of Phalaenopsis hybrid cultivar. Lineage (NCBI taxonomy): Eukaryota > Viridiplantae > Streptophyta > Magnoliopsida > Asparagales > Orchidaceae > Phalaenopsis > Phalaenopsis hybrid cultivar. The sequence goes on from JXCR01140428.1 coordinate 267,601, forward strand.
AGCAAGGAAATCACAAAAATAAAGCTGGGTTGCATGCCCCATATTTCGATTTACGCATTACTAATTCGTACACGAAACCTAAATAACATGGGTGTACTTCTTCGGCAAAATCAACATTCTGGACAAGCTCGTGGTTCGTTTCGTCATCCAAAGTTGTATGGATAAATTCGTAAATGTTAATTATGTTTAACTAATTTTAAAAAAAAACTATAATTTTTTTTTCTTTAAGAAAATAGAAAATACAGAACCAAACATATTTTACATTTAAAAAAAACATATAAATAATAACACAGTTTCAATGACGCTTTCTAAAAACATAAAACAAAAAAAACATACTAAAAACTAAAACAAAAATAGAAAACAGAAAGTAATTCCAAACATGACTTTAGGTTTTAAACTTTGGTATTTAGGTGGGAGTCGAATTAGAAATTGTGCAAGTGTAATTATAAATAAGAGTTTGTAAGATAATGTTGTAAAAATTAATATAATTAGAAATAGAATTATAGTCATAATGATTATTGTTGATACTAAGATTTTAAATGTCATAAACACTTATACTTCTCAAGCATGTTTAGATTAAATTTTTAAAAAAATTAAAATGATTTACAAGAACTAATACAAATGATACATCTTGGATAAAGAATTTTTATTAAAAGAGATTTAAAAAGACATGTTGTAGAGTGGTAAATTTTTTAAAAATATTCATGCTAGCTAAGATTATGGAGTGAATAATGAAAAAAGTAGAAACATATTTGATTTTGTTTTAGCTTATGATTTTGTTATTGCTAACACTTTATTTAAAAAAAGATATGAGCATATTATTACTTATAAGAATAAATCTAATAAAACTCAAATTTATTATTTTCATATGAAAAAAAAGAGCATCGAGAATGTAAAGATTGTAAGTTCATTCCAAATGAAACTTTATATACTCAACATCGATTATTAGTTTTAGACTTTAAGGTGAAAAGTTATAAGATAAAATATAAAATAAAATACTGTAATAAAATTAGATAACGACACCTAAAAGACACAAATAGAATTATTTTATGAGCAAACTGCAATATTTCAATATTTGAAATGTTCACGAAGAATTTAATTCTATGTAGGATAATAGGCAAACACAATTAAACAAGCGGCAAAAAAGGTACTTGGAGAATCAAAAGAATTTTTTTATAAATAAAAACAGTTTATAGAGAATAAAAATGTGCACGAAAAAATAAAATATAAAAAACGTTATAAAACTAGGTTTAAATAAAAATGATTGGAAAATTTGGAAACATATAAGGTGTCTGTAGGATGTCTAAGAAAACAATTTGTAATGCTAATAATTTTGTTTACAGGGATATTTATAATATATTAAATATTAAATAGGGTGAAATATATATATACATATATAAACTAACCAAATAAAGAGAAGGGAAAAGTTAAGATTTAATTTAAGTGTATTAAAGATGAAAATCAAAAAAGTAATTTTCTTAGAGAAAGATATTCAATATAGGTGGATGAGCTATTTTGATAAACTTTTCAATGAAGTTTTTGAAAATATGATCAACCATAGAGATTTTAATATCGTTAATAAAAATAAAAAAAAATTATTTTTCCTGTCGCATTATCTAAAAGGAAGTTGATGAGACTTTAAAGAAAACCAATGATGGAAAATCAGTAAGACCTTATGATATCCCTATTGAAGTGTGAAAATATATAGGAAATGTGAGAGTTTCTTTGCTTAAACTCTTTAATATTATTTTAAAAACTAAAACGATGCCCGAGAAGTGGAGGAAGTATTTTGGTCCAATATTTAAGAATAAAGGGAATGCACTAGAGTGCAAATTAGAGAGAAATTAATTTGATGTGTCATATTTTAAAATTATGGAAGAGAATAATTGAACATAAATTAAGACGTGATATAAAAATTTCTCATAATCAGTAAGAATTTATGTCGGGCAAGTCTTCTATGGAAGTTATACGTTCACTAAGACGTTTAATGGAGAAGTACAGAGAAATTAGGATCTACATATGATTTTTAATGATTTAAAAAAAAAAATTTATGATAATGTTCCAAGAGAAGTTCTTTGGAAAGTTCTAGAAAAAAAAGTGTTGATATGACTTATATTCAAGTCATTAAAGAAATGTATACTAAAGTTGTTACTTGTATTCGAACAGAGGAAGGATTGACTAATTATTTTCCTATTTCAGTTGTATTACATCATGGTTTCAAACCCATATATTTTTGCTTTAATTATGAATGCTCTTATTTAACATATAGAGGAGGATATACATTGGTGTATGTTTTTTGCTAATGAAATCCTTCTTGTAGATAAGACTAGAGATGGAGTTCAAGAAATACATGAATTATGGAGGTCTACATTGAAGTCCAAAGGCGTACATTTGAGTAAATCTAAAATTGAATACATGGAACATAATTTTAGCATTAGTTGCTCTAGTGACAGAGTTGTAACTATGGATGGTCAAATCATTAAAAGTTGTGAACGTTTTAGCTATCTCGAATCTATTGTTCAGAGTGACAGTGATACTGATGTGGATATTATTAGTAGAATTCAAGTTGATTGGTTGAAGTGGAGGAATGCATCAAGCCTATTGTGTGATACAAAAGTACCGTTTAGACTTCAAGGAAAATTTTATAAGATGGTAGCGAGACCTGCATTTAAATGAAGTCCTTTAGAAAGAGAACCATAAAAAAAGTTAAGTGTTACTGAAATGAGAATGTTTACGTAGATGAGTGACTTGACCTGAAATGAGAATGTTTACATAGATGAGTGACTTGACGCTTAGAGATGGGTTAGTGTAGCTTCACTTTCAAACGAGATTAGAAAGAGTTGTTTTAGAGTGTTTGATCACATTAAACGTCGACAACTTGATGATCCGTTGAGGAGAATAGATGGTTTAGATTCAAGATATGTTAAGGAAGAGGTAGACCAAAATAGACTTGGGTAAATTGTACAAAAAATGATCTTAATTGATAAGAATTAAATGAATGTATGACACTCAATAGAACACAATAGAGAAAAAGGATTCATGTAACCGACCCAACTTAGTGGGATAAAAGCTTGTTGTAGTTGTTGATATGTATATGTGTGTGTGTGTATGTGTGTGTAGCATTAACTAGTGCATAATATTAAGTAGTCATTAACATGTAACAATGTAATCAATAAAAAAATATATATTAATCAAAATAAAAATTGTAAAAGTGACAATAGCTACTAATGCAAAATCGTAAAGAAGAAACAAAATATTATCATATATTACAAGTACGAGTACTCAACTCAATATCGAATGACTTGCTTTTTAGATTTCCAACCTTTTATTTTGACTTCTTTAATTTGATATCTATAAAAAAATTTAATGCTTAAGTGGCCATTTTATGCATATATTTATGCTTAATTGTTTGATTTAATATATTAATCCATTCAAATTCTAATGTCTTAACTTTCAATTATTCTATAGTTATCTTTATTTAATGTTATATATATATATATATATATATATATATAGATATATNACTTACCTCAATCGTCAACTTAATTAAACCTATTATTAAAAATTAATAATTACACATAATATGAAGTTCATAATTTAATATTTAAAAACACTAACCTCGATCCACAGAGCCCTAAACGCCCGCTCGTCCCCTTCAAGCCAATCCTTTCTCAAGCTACGGCTCGGCTCGGNATATATAGATATATATATATATATATATAACTTCTGAAGTAGTTAAATTAATTTTAAATTAAAAATATTTACTTAAACTTACCTCAAACTTCAACTTAATTAAACCTATTATTAACAATAAATAATTACACATAATATGAAGTTCATAATTTAATATTTAAAAACACTAACCTCGATCCACACAGCCATAAACGCCCGCTTGTCCCCTTCAAGCCAATCCTTTCTCAAGCTACGGCTCGGCTCGGATAAGTTCGCTTCAATATTCACACACAATGTCTCAACCCGATGTTCCTCTCTTCTCCTTATAGGATGCTTGTGCCCCTCTTCCCGCGATCATCTGCATCGAATGCATGTTTGGTCAGCTTCCTTCTTCCACTACGCTAGTCTCGTCTTCATCTGTCACGCCAAATAATCGCTTTAAGCTCAAGAATGTCACAAAATTGTCTTTTATCTCGACTTCCCTTGATCAGTCAGGGCACCAATCGCAAAGCAGCACAACCTTCGCACCAGAAGTTGCTCGAAACTGCAGGTAAGTCGACAGTGATGTTTTATAGAGTGAATTTACCTTTTTGAAATCCCGACTCTCACTTCATCTACCCCTCTACAGTTGCCCAACTCCCTGCTTCCTCTTCCCCTCTTCAATTCCCAACCACTCACTTCATCTTGCCCATTTGGTTCCTCTCGAGCGAATGAAACGATGTCACAAATCACTACCTCGAAGCAAGATACAGTCAAAACATCACTCGCCCTCGGATACAACCCTAAGAGGGAAAACTAAGAAAATTGACGGTTATCCTGATGGAAAACAAAGAAAAAACCGGACCCTAATATCCTGAGAATACATATATATAGTAGTAGACAAATATGAGGGGGAGTCCCCTCCCCTTGAGCGGCAGCCCTAACCCAACCCAAGGGCCGACTAACCCCCTTCCAAAACCAGCTAGTCGGTCCAGTAGCAAATAGCAAAAATGATGTAATCTCTTGATAAGTTAATTATGTTGGCGCTGACATTCCAGAGCACGTTTTGATAAAAAAAAGTATCTATCAGCTTTTAGCACAACCTGAACTGTAGTTGCATATAATCTTGAGCCATTAGTTCCGTAATTTGCCCCTTCCACTTCTTGTACTTGATTAGAAGTATATGGTAAATAAGTATGTAAGGAGGATTCAACTATGGACAAAAACTATGGCAAGTTACGAAACTCTCACTAAAAACCACTAATGAGGGAACTTTTTTCTTCTTTGATAGGAATAGGATCCCATTAAAGGGTTTTCTTCTCCATCAAGCTCCTAAGAAAAATTTCAAAGTTGGGATTCATCCCTCCTATTTGAACATCTGATGGGTACCATGTTAAACTGAATCGAACAGTTGAATAACTCCATTTAATCTTCCAGACATGTCACAAAAGGGTCTCATTTCTAATATGTTGGACCTCCCTTGGTAGGAGAAACTCGGGAAGGAGCCTATCGATCGGAAAGTTTTAATTTCCCTTATATAGGATTGTCGGGTGTTTGGTGTTTGTTCCTCAGACTTAGAACCACCTTGGACAATCAATGTAAATTCTGGAGTCCCCTTTATGCCCTTAGCTGGAGCTACGTGCTTTTCTTCCTCATCCATTGGAATCTAATCCTTCTCCTTTGTGTCATTCTCTATTTCTTCAACTACTCCCTGCTCGGTGAACTATATCATTCCCCTAGTTGTGCAATCTGCTTCAATATACCCAAATCTGTGGCACTTGAAATGCTTCTTAACGAAGATGGATTTGTGAATGTTGGTTGGTTCCCCCTATTTTCCACTTGAAATCAATTTCTCCTGAAGCGGGGCCTGCTTGGATATGCCCTTGGGTATATATACTATGGCTATAAGATCTTGTAGTTGAACCCTGCCTGCAAGATATGGTGGTCGCTCTTGATGATGTGGTTTCTCTACTTTTGAAATTGGGATATGAACATTTGATCTGTGATCAACTGGTAGGAATTGGCATTTCATCTCACGTTTCAACTTGAATCAGGTAGTGATCTTTATCTTTTCTTCCACACTTGCGTGGGTACATAAATAGAAGGGCATAAATAGAAGGGGAGGCCCCTCCCCTTGGGCAGAAGCCCTAACCCAACCCTAGGTTCGGCCAGCCCCACTTTGGTGAACTAGCTAGTTCTACCCCGATAGCATCGCGTCACCTCCCCTGACAGAAAGACACATTGCTCTCAATGTGGAAAAAATGACAGTGTTCCTCATCCTCCATCAAAGTTTTCTCTGTTTTTCATCCCCTGCCTCCTCATCATAGATTGTGAGAACTCGTAATGTTCAATTTTTACAACTGTATCTTGGGATAAACTTCTCATCACACTGAAAACATAATTCATGGGCTCGCTTCTTCTGGATCTCTGTCTTTGTAAGGCGCTTGAGTGTCGTCGTGTTTGTGGCCCATGATTTGTCCCATGAAGACTACCTCTAAACTTACACTATTTGAGCTTTTGATGTCGTCGTGGTTGTCATAGTTCGGTGTTATGATCCATCTGTATTGTTCCTATTAGCCCGTTCCATTGCATTATGATATCCAACTAACTACGCTAATTCCATAGATTCTCCTAAGTCTTGTGGTCTCAACGAAAAAGGTGATGCATCTATTGCAGGCTTTAGACACTTTATTAAGTTCCTCTTCAAAACTACTTATAAAATCCCCCTGAGTTGTTCTAACAATTAGCTCGAATCTCTCCCTATACTTCATAATAATCCCTTCCCGAGTCAATGAAAAGAATTGCTCATGTAGGTTTCCTTCCTGAATGGCTCGGGAAAATTAAAACAAGCAATTCTTAAATTCTTCTCAGGTTCTGATTTATTGACATTGTTTTCTCCATTGGTATCATGTTAGAGCCTTCCTTTCCAAACACAGAGCCACTGCCATCAATTTTTCTTCCTCCATCGGCCCATAACAGCAAAACATCTTTACACGCGATAAACCCAACTTCCTCTCCTTCAAAGATCAGCATCCTCAACTTCCTCATGCATGAGTCTACTCCCTCATTTCCTTGACCAAGATTCATTCCATTCATGACACGGGGGAGGGATTCCCTTCCTCGACAAATATTGATTTCTCACCTTCCATAAGCTTGGTGTGCCACATAATCAGCTTGCATGTATCCATAAGCTCCGTAATCTTCTTCTACTTGGAAAGTTGTTGTAACAAAAGACACTGGTGTTGCTCGATGGAAGCCTACACCAAGGCCCACCCACCATGGCTCCCTGTCACAGATCAAAATCCTTCAAATTGATGTTCTCCTACCATGAATTGTCTGTCATGCCATTTTGATTGTTGTCTTTCATTCCAGCCATTTAGATGCCACGTCATTCCTTCCATTTACTAACGCTCGAGTCTGCTTCCCATTCCTTCACCTGATCTCCCATCTCCAGATCCATTTGAGGCAGCAATCATACCCTAACGTCGCACAAATTCTTCTGATTACTGCCACTAGCGTTTGTTTCAGACGTCGCTCAATCCCACTACAGGCGGAGGGTTTGAGCGGAGCTCTCAAATCTTCTTTATGATTCCTTCAAAGCCGAGAAACACTCCTCCATCCTCTTCTGCCAGCTTGTCTTCCAAGCATCCTCCTTTTTTATTGTCATTATTTCTAGACGGTTTTGAAACTCATTTACACTCAAATCACGAGATTCAAAATTTCTAAACATAGTCTCGGCGTGCGCAGAACTCTAAATGTGCGATCCAAAAATTTCTATATGTGATTCCGCGGAACTATTGGAAGCCGCAATATGAATTCCTATACGTTGCGAATCCCGACCACGAGTTTCCTTCACAAGCAACGCGGAACTTCTTTAAGTTGTGATTATGATCACTAGTTTCGATCAAGAGCTCTGCGGAACTCCTGTATGCCATGATGCTTCGACTTTCCTGCAGTTTGTACCCTGCAATTCCACCGCCCTTCACAGAAGATGGAAGGCGTAATCCCGTCATCGCCTTCCTCGTAAGCTAAACTGGCGACTCTATAGCAGGACAGAGCAGGAGTAGACGATGCGAGTTTTGGGCCACTATACACGACAATCACGTCGTGGCCTTCCTTGTACGCTGTGATTACATCGTGGCCTCCCTGTTAGCAATCGTATCGCGGGATTCAGTCACGAAGGAGCTCGATAGGTCACAAAGGAATCTCGTCCTATTTCTCACGCATGCAACAGCTATTTCTCACGACGACCGTGATTCAGTGATCTCCCCAAAAAGGATGCTCTGAAACCAATTTTATAGGAATCGGTACGATTTCTCACAGAAAATTTTGGGCAAAACAAATATTTTGTTTAATAATATGAAACAACACGAATACAAAGATAAGCACCTACAATTCAAGAGGTAAGTGATCTCTCCCAATTCCTACAATTTGAAAGGTTGGAAATCTCTCCCAAACCCTAGCCCTAAGACTCACAACCACAATCTTATGCATAATTCTAGCCCTAAACATATTAACCCTATTTATGTGAAACCATAATAAATGACAACAGACTAAATTGCCCACAAGCTAATAAAAGACAAATTTAGGCGCCGATCTAACACATTAAGAAGTGTTGTTAGCTGTGAACAGTAAAAGGGTAGATGGGTGTATTTTTTTGGTTGCTAAAAAGGATGGTTAGCATAGGGTTTTAGTTATTGAAGACTGGAAGGAAAAAGAAACAAACGCCGTGCAAAAATATAGGTGCAGAAACAAATGTGATGGCTTTCACATTATTGGAAATGTAAGTGATTGTAAGAAAAGCACAGCATCAAACATGCAAACATGAAAATCACAGTGAAATCAAATGCAAATACAGCAGAATTTTGAAAAACCAACACACAAAAAACAGGAAACAGAAAAAAAAAAGCTGGTGAGATAAAAGAAAGGAAAAAAATTTAAAAAAAACATAAAATTTTTTTTATGATACCCAAAATAATGGATTGTATGCAGCAATATTGTCGGGGAAAAAAGATCTACAAGGGAAAAAAAGTTGGGTCAACGCTAACCCAAATCTGATCAAAATATCTTTAGAATTAGGCTGGGGTAGGTTATCAAATCGGATCAAGTTAGGGTAGGTTATCAAATTGGAACATATCAAGTCCTAAAGAAAAAAGAGAGCAGATATGCTATTGAAGTTTGTCATATAAATTTAGAAAAAAGATTAAAGTCCTTGTGAACTTGTTGTAATTGATCATTTCAGAGCTCACAAAGATATCTTGATCTTATTAAGAAATAAATCCAAAGATCCTGAAACAGAGAATCATCACATAGATATAAATCAAGATAATCATTCTATCACTACTAATATATACAATATAAATAACATCAAACTAATTCTCAAAGAAAAATAAATTAGAATCTCATATAACTTGTAGAATTCTCCGTTAACAAGATATAACATAAGAAAATTTTTACAATGGAAAAAATTCAGCCTACCATAAAATGAGCTTTAGAAGGTTTTTACAATGGAAAAAATTCAGCCTACCATAAAATGAGCTTTAGAAGGCCACCCAACCGACAAGAGCACAAGATCAAGCAACAAAGGCGGGAGTTCTTTAAAACTAATAAATATAGCTTCTAATAACTAAAGTGAATATATGAGATGCATGAAAAGGCCATGATGGAGATGTTATGATAAGCCAATTACCATATCATTAATTCAGCATAAACAAGCAATGAGTGCGTGTGTGTTTTTACATATGTAACATGAAAATATATTGATACAACTCTTAAAAGGGTTAGTTTGACCTCGACCTCATGTTATAAATGAATCAAGTCAATGATGAGATCAAACTTTGTATATAAAAATCATACCTCGACCAATTGATAACAACAATCATAAGCTATCACATACACAAGATAAAATAAATCATGGCATGGTTTGTCTGGATATTTTTCCACGTGGAGAATTTTTTACATTCTTTCTACATTGCCTCCAGCAAATATAATTGAAAGATGCTTCCCTCAAGCCTACTCAACAAGCCATGCAAGGGTGGATGATTCACGGCAGTATTCTCAAATATTAATTATTTTAACTACTACCAGAAACTCAAATATCACATAATTCACCCAATTCACAATAACCTGAAATATTTAGGTTCCATAGCCACAGACAGACTTTAAATGTATATGAAGCATTTACATATTTCATTAATTAAAATAATCAAATCAATAGATTAGTACTATGGCACCTATCAGCAATCACATAGAAGTAGATGAACTAATAAATAAACCTAGTTTGCATTTAGTGGACATTCAATCATCATTACTGTTTGAAAATTAAATGCTCCTGGCATGTCAGTGCGAACATAGAAACACTGGTTTAGATCAGCATAGGTAGTATAGAATATATATATTGGACGGCAAAAATGTATGAAAACACACAATGTGCATTTTGGCCCTGGTAAAAATAGCGGAGTATGCTATCTGTTACAAATTTTAGGACCTGTTATTCTCCATCACCTTATTCTTGATACAGGATCAATATATGCATGCAATGAATAAAAAAAATTAAGTGATCACATGTAATATATAAATTCTCCGACCAAGTGTAAAAGGGAAGAAAAAATTACCGAACCGATCCCGTTCACCATCAGCATATTTGACTTGAATTGGTACAGTAGCCTATTAAACCATAAATTAATTTCAATTGCAAGGCACAAAAAATTTGATGATAATGTCAGATTGTATTCCCAAGCACTTACCCCAGGTAATGTATATCGATTGTTCAAAGCTCTTATAGCTCTATCAGCATGCTCTGAGGATGCATATTTAATGAAGCCAAAACCTGTACAAGCGAACTTTTGCATATTGATCTATGGTTTACCAAAAACCTCTTACACTGATATTTTATCAAAAGTTCAAATAACCACAATGAAAAATGACGAGGAGAAAACAAACCCTGCAAGCATAATTGATCATAGCAGATTGAAGTAAACGTTAATGAGATTAACTAACTTAGTGAAATGCCCCAACGACCAAACAAAAAAACATTGTGTGAAGCAAAGACAGAAAAGATGTAAATTTTAGCCTCCGCCAATCTTCTTTGAAATATGTCCTCAAGCAAACAACCAGTTCTAACATCAACGAAACATCAAATTCTATAACCACAACAAAGGCTTAATGAAAGAATACATAGCGCATATCAACCACAATTCTTGACAAATGGAAATGTTTTCTCAAAGCATCGACCAATAACATAACCAACACCGCTTTTGCATAGAAAGTATAAGCATAGTCCACATAGAAAGAGGAACCACCATAAAGAAAGGTAGCATCACTTGGTGCCGCAAAATGGTCTAATGAAAACATCCATGTATAAACCACATAATTCCCATGAAAAATGGAAATAGCTCCTTGACCCATAAACATTAACAAAATCAATCTCACTTTCTTGTAAATTCATTCACATGTTTCGCATACCCTGTAGTCAGTCATCTCACGACCAGGGAATACTGATACAAAAGAAACTAGAACACAAACACAACAGAATCTTACGATGCCATAACCCAGTACTAAATCTAAATGAAGGTGATACAATTAGTTGCAACGCAAACATTAGAAACTAAAGCACCCAATTGCAAGAAGCCCAAAAGATCCAACCATACGAAAATAATGATGTTTTAAAACAGATTAATATTACAATGACTCCATCATGATATGAAGACATTCCAAAAGATCCTAGTCACTCAAATTCCAATTCTCAAGATCATGTATAAATAAACCATAATGCAACCAGAAAATGTTAATAAGGAACAGAAACAAGAATGATGCCAATCACACTCAACTAATATCAATAACAAAAAAATTTCCAACAGCAGAATATAAATATATAAGGCAAACAGCCAAAAAAGACTGCTAAAATGTTGTTACGCGCATAAAACCTTATTACAGCTTATTCAAGATGCAGCACTTGTTACCAAATAATAAATCATTTCTAAGGTGTAAAAACAAATTGAAGCATTTCTCAGGCGTAAGAACAAATGGAAATAAACTACTTTCAAAAGACAGGAGAGGAAGGAGAAGCATAGAAAGTACAGCTCTGAATTTAGCTCGAAGATCGTTAATTGCTCGAAAATTGGTTTCCATTTGACTCGAATCAAGATCGGATCTAAACAAACGAGCCAAAATTTTTTATCGAATTTATTTCAAACCAATTCGAGCTGATTTCAAGCTAACGAAACCGGATTGTTAACCACCCTAGTGATTTCAAAGATGGAATTTAGCAATTTAGCTTGAATATCATTAATCACTCAAAAATTGATTCAAATTTTGACTTGGATCGAGATTAGAATAAAATAAACGATCTGAGCTATGAGCTGAAAATTTTGGATCAACTTTTTTTCAAGCCGATTTTGAGCTGACCCCAACTCGGCTCGAAATCGAATCGTTAACAGCCTTGATAAAAAGGTTCTCTAAGTCCAACTTAAAGCAGGTTTTATTTTCAGTATTGAAAATTACACAGCAATATGATGTTGCAAGCTTGGCAAATGAAATTACCAAAACAGAACATTTTAGGATCAACCAAACACTTAAAAACTAAGCAACATGCAAGAGTAATATTGTCACAGCAATGGCCTTCAACATACAAGTAAAACAAAAGAAAAAAAGGCTTTCAGAAAGTTTAAGAGCCCTAAACTAAAATCATAAGCTTGAGACTGCCTTGATGACCTGGAAGGCATGCTCATAGCACGATTTATTGAACTGAATTGGTCGTTCCCTTAAATATGCACTGAAGCTACAGTAGAGAAAATTGACGTTCTATACATAGAAGGCATGAAAGTGGGCCTGGAGCAATTGTTAAATTTCTTATAGAGTAGCTTGAAGGTGCCAGCCTCAAATCATGAAAACAACCGCTTTGAAAAAACTTAGATAAGGACGCTCGCATAAACCACTCCCCAAACCCTATATCAGCAAGAGCTTTATGCAGTATATAAGACTTTTTAAGAAAAAATAAAAAATGTAAAATAGCAGCAACAGAAGTGCAAAGTTGCACGGTCTTGAGGACCGACAATTCCAAAGTGTGCCGGCCGCATCAAGTTGAAGAAAACCAAGGTCATCCATAAAAGCTTCCTGTTAGAGCTACTAAATTTTTTTGACATCAAACTTGGGGAAAATGTTGATCAACCAAATGATCTTGGAGAAATGTTTTATTATGAACCCAAAAGATGAATACATCATATGTTATGGGAATGATCTGGAAATAAAGTTTGATATATAGTTCACGAATAGCAGCTTTTATGTTGCACTGTATCTGAAATGATATGGCCATACAAAGATCTCAATTTTTAAATGCATAATGGCAGCGGCACCAGTCAAGTACAAGCCCACATGCCAGCGGATCACTTAGCAAAACATCATTCTTTCATGTGCCAGATATATAATGTTCCTGCAACAAATGTGCCAGATACACAATCACGACACAAGTGCACTCAGATACCAATATATAAATCTCACAATCCAAAAAAGAATAGGGAAACTTTGAAATTTTTGAATTGTTCCTGCATCATGATATTACCAAGTCATTCCACGAGTTTTGTACTCCTTTCAGAAGGGGAAAAGCAGCTCAAGTATTATTGGATGAAAAAAAAAGGTATTCCAAGTGTGACAATAAAGCAATTGCCACAAAACATTACTCCAACATTTGACAATTTTATTGGTACATTAATGAAGAAAATAAGTACCACCAATAAAACATAATAAGGGCCATTAAGCTCAAATATTCCTGCATAAAAGGCTCCTGATCTCATAACTCAGCCTATTTATAACTTCTAAAGGATGATGTCAAAGGAAAAAAAATCAAGTAAATTTTATTATCCAGAACCGAGCATACCTAGGATGATTAAAAATCTCATCTCCAGAGAATTCCTAGCACGAATCATCAACACAAAAATGAAATGGAAACAAGTATCATCCAACCTCGCATACTCCAGAACATCATCCGTGAGTCAAAATACCATTCATTAGTGTTTGTTTCGCTAATGATATATTTCCATGTACTTAAAAGCATTCATCCATTCATAAATCGAGAGGAAACGCCCATGCTCCAGAATCCAAATATCAATGTCCAGGCCACAACAACAAAGCCAATGATACCACATTCATATAGAATATAGAGAGCATCTATGTGTATCAATTAAACCACCAAAACCAAACAAGTATATAATATAGATTACACATTTACACAGCCAATAATCAACATCCAACAAAAGCAAGCCCAAAGAATAATTCTCCAAAAACATTAAATAATAGGACATCTAACCCAACAAAATATGAACCAAGTGATTCCATGCTTAGTGATGGAGCAATACGCCCACTCCAAGATGAATAAATTACTTAAACCTTCATGAAAGTTCGATCCACAAAGTCCACAGAGACAGATTTTAAGAGAAAAATAACTAAAAACATTTCTAAAGCACATCCTTATAAGAATCAGTTCAGAGTATCAAACATCAAACAAAATCCAGGCCATCTAGTACATAAAATGAACTCAAACATTTATGGAATTAGTATTTGCTTAAAATTCAGGAAGAAAGCAAAGCTTTTATTACGTAAAAATACGTATAGTTCTCATCACCGTTTCACATAAATAGTAAGCTTATAGGAACAACTGCCACAAATCTTTTAGGGAAGAAAAACTCAAAAGAAGTCATTCCCTTCCATTGCTATAAGCAGTTCAAAAGTGCCTTAATTGCATACCAAACTTTAAATCAATAAGCATCAACATGTGCAAACATTTCATCAACATTTTGGCTGCTGTCAATATAGAAATGACAATGTCAAGTTTCCCTTTTTTCTTTGAGAAACTCAAGACCACCATGACCTCATAAAAATGGGCAGGTTGCCACAGAATACAACCACTCTGATCAGATAAAAACATTATCTGAGAGAACTTATAAATGAATTGCTCCCCAAAACCTCAAAGGACCTGTTAAAGAAAACCTCAATGTATCACGAACATGAGAAAACATCTGAATCTACCTTGTTGGTGACCAGTTCGCCAATCCTTAATTAAAGCCACTTCAACAACATCACCATGTTCCTCAAATAAAGGACGAATCTGAAAAAAATATAAAAGAAAAACTGTGGCTGAGTAACCTATCACTTGGCCAACTGCTTCAAGAGATACATTCTTGAAAAATAGGGCATGTATCATAATATTAGTTATAATATAAAATATTTATAAAAAAAGGGTTGTAATAGAATAGTGGAAAGCACCCAAAACAATACAGAATTTGATTACAAAAATTTAGAATAAAAAATAAAAAAATTACATATAAACTTTATTGGAGTAAATTTTTAAATGGAAGTAGCAAAAGATATGCATGAATTGTGAAAGTCATATGGCAAATCCACTTAATTGGAAAGTTGCACAAGATCAACACCCACGAGAAATGGTTTTATAAAATTTATGGCCTTCACAGCAGATGAAGTCAAAAAATAGGCAAGATTGTATTGTAAACAGAAGAGAAACACTTCAGGCGTTTACATTCTTAGGGCTCAAAATTAAAAAGCATGCTTTCAAATAAATGATTTACTAGATTCCATCATTTGGTTGGATGATTGAAATCAATATGAATTTTCAACTGATCAAAATCCCCCAAAAAAAGAGTATTTCACTTTTAACACTTAAAATGAGCGAAAAATAGAATCATCGCTTTCTAGAATATATTTCCTTCTANATAATTGGAAAGTTGCACAAGATCAACACCCACGAGAAATGGTTTTATAAAATTAAGGCCTGCACAGATAGGCAAGATGGTATTGTAAACAGAAGAGAAACACTTCAGGCGTTTACATTCTTAGGGCTCAAAATTAAAAAGCATGCTTTCACATAAATGATTTACTAGATTCCATCATTTGGTTGGATCGTTGAAATCAATATGAATTTTCAACTGATCAAAATCCCCCAAGAAATGAGTATTTCACTTTCATCGCTTTCTAGAATATATTTCCTTCTATGAGCAAGCAATTCAGCCCTTACGGAACATGGAATTTTTCACAAAGTTTCCCATGCCTGAAGGAAAACCAAATCAATTGAAAAAATAAAAATAAAAATCTCAAAAGATCTGTTAGAAGGTACGGTTATAAGCTATCCAACCCCGAGTAGAAGAAATTAACAGCATGCATGGCAACAACAACATGCACAGGATTTACAAAATTAAAACCAAGAATCAGCACAAAACCCAATTTATATTTTGCAAGCAAAAGTGAACACTCAAAGAAAACCTCACTCAAACTTTCTTTCCACCCATGACAGCTCCTTTTCTAGCTACCCTTTTAAAGTAAATAGAAATGAACTCTATCGCATGATCTTGAATAAAATGCCACCCTACCACTGCTGTTGGAACTTCTTATGTAGAAGAATAGCATTTTAAAACTAATGATATGCAAGTCTAACCACAAGATTCATTTCCACCAGCATCTTGCTACTTAGTAGCACAATTGAATAGTAAATAAATTCATAAAGCACTGGACTTCCTTTAGATTTCTATTCAAAAGCAGACCAAGACAAGACCAAAATACTTGAACCAATAACACAACCAGGTATATAAAATTTCAAGGGGTGCAGAATTATAAAATCCAACAGAATTCATTTCAAGCATGCCAGGTAGTGGAATGGAACTAAAATAACTTCATTTCGCAAAATCTACAAGTTTGCTTTATCTACTAGGATAAACACAAAATGTCAATGGAATATATCATTCAGGAGGATTGCAGAATGCAAATTCAAAACACAAACAAATACAAGTATTAATTTGCCTCATCAAGATAAAGTTCAATGCGCTAGTTTTAAGTTAAATATTTAATCCCTACATTTGGACTTAATAGACTACATTTTTTATATAAGTTCACAACATTGTTCTAAAAGGATGAGCACATTCAACAATGCAGTAGGCACAAAAAGAAAATAAATAAAATGCAAAACTTACATCTTCTTCAGTTGCAGTCTTCGGAATCGACCCAATGAACAGTTTGGCAAACTTGTTTCCCTCACNAAATGTTCCTGCAACAAATGTGCCAGATACACAATCACGACACAAGTGCACTCAGATAACAATATATAAATCTCACAATCCAAAAAAGAATAGGGAAACTTTGAAAATTTTGAATTGTTCCAGCATCATGATATTACCAAGTCATTCCACGAGTTTTGTACTCCTTTCAGAAGGGGAAAAGCAGCTCAAGTATTATTGGATGAAAAAAAAAGGTAGTCCAAGTGTGACAATTGCCACAAAACATTACTCCAACATTTGACAATTTTATTGGTACATTAATGAAGAAAATAAGTACCACCNGGACCCATAACATAACCAACACCGCTTTTGCAAAAAAAGTATAAGCATAGTCCACATAGAAAGCGGAACCACCATAAAGAAAGGTAGCATCACTTGGTGCCGCAAAATAGTCTAATGAAAACATCCATGTATAAACCACAAAATTCCCATGAAAAATGGAAATATCTCCTTGACCTATAAACATTAACAAAATCAATATCACTTTTTTGTAAATTCATTCACATGTTTCGCATAACCTGTAGTCAGTCATCTCACAACCAGGGAATACTGCTACAAGAGAAACTAGAACACAGACATAACAGAATCTCACGATGCCATAACCCAGTACTAAATCTAAATGAAGGTGACACAATTAGTTGCAACGCAAACATTAGAAACTACAGCACCCAATTGCAAGAAGCCCAAAAGATCCAACCATACGAAAATAATGATGTTTTAAAACAGATTAATATTACAATGACTCCATCATGATATGAAGACATTCCAAAAGATCCTAGTCACTCAAATTCCAATTCTCAAGATCATGTATAAATAAACCATAATGCAACCAGAAAATGTTAATAAGGAACAGAAACAAGAATGATGCCAATCACACTTTAATATCAATAACAAAAAAATTTCCAACTGTAGAAAAAAAATATATAAGGCAAACAGCCAAAAAAGGCTGCTAAAATGTTGTTACACGCATAAAACCTCATTACAGCTTATTCAAGTTGCAGCACTTGTTACCAAATAATAAATCATTTCTAAGGTGTAAAAACAAATTGAAGCATTTCTCAGGCGTAAGAACAAATGGAAATAAACTACTTTCAAAAGACAGGAGAGGAAGGAGAAGCATAGAAAGTACAGCTGTGAATTTAGCTCGAAGATCGTTAATTGCTCGAAAATTGATTTCCATTTTGGCTCGAATTAAGATCGGATCGAAATAAACGAGCCAAAATTTTTTATCGAATTTATTTCAAACCAATTCGAGCTGATTTCGAGCTAACGAAATNACTCGAAGATCGTTAATTGCTCGAAAATTGATTTCCATTTTGGCTCGAATCAAGATCGGATTGAAATAAACGAGCCAAAATTTTTTATCGAATTTATTTCAAACCAATTCGAGCTGATTTCGAGCTAACGAAATTGGATCGTTAACCACCCTAGTGATTTCAAAGATGGAATTTAGCAAATTTAGCTTGAATATCATTAATCACTCAAAAATTGATTCAAATTTTGGCTCGGATCGAGATTAGAATAAAATAAACGAGCCGAGCTATGAGCCGAAAAATTTAGATCAAATTTTTTTCAAGCCAATTTTGAGCCGACCCCAACTCGGCTCGAAATCGAATCGTTAACAGCCCTGATAAAATAGTTTTCTAGGTCCAACTTAAAGCAGGTTTTATTTTCAGTATTGAAAATTACACAACAATATGATGTTGCAAGCTTGGCATATGAAATTACCAAAACAGAACATTTCAGGATCAACCAAACACTTAAAAACTAAGCAACATGCAAGAGTAATATTGCCACAGCAATGGCCATACAAATAAACAAAAGAAAAAATGGCTTTCAGAAAGTTTAAGAGCCCTAAACTAAAATCATAAGCTTGAGACTGCCTTGANGCACTTAAAAACTAAGCAACATGCAAAGGTAATATTGTCACAGCAATGGCCTTCAACATACAAATTAACAAAAGAAAAAATGGCTTTCAGAAAGTTTAAGAGCCCTAAACTAAAATCATAAGCTTGAGACTGCCTTGATGACCTGGAAGGCATGCTCATAGCACGATTTATTGAACTGAATCGGTCATTCCCTTAAATATGCACTGAAGCTACAGTAGAGAAAATTGAGGTTCTATACATAGAAGGCATGAAAGTGGGCCAGGAGCAATTGTTAAATTTCTTATAGAGTAGCTTGAAGGTCCCAGCCTCAAATCATGAAAACAACCGCTTTGAAAAAACTTAGATAAGGATGCNTGATTTATTGAACTGAATTGGTCGTTCCCTTAAATATGCACTGAAGCTACAGTACAGAAAATTGAGGTTCTATACATAGATGGCATGAAAGTGGGCCTGGAGCAATTGTTAAATTTCATATAGAGTAGCTTGAAGGTCCCAGCCTCAAATCATGAAAACAACCGCTTTGAAAAAACTTAGATAAGGATGCACACATAAACCACTCCCCAAACCCTATATCAGCAAGAGCTTTATGCAGTATATAAAACTTTTTAAGAAAAAATAAGAAATGTAAAAGAGCAGCAACAGATATGCAAAGTTGCACGGTCTTGAGGACCAACAATTCCAAAGTGTGCAGGCCACATCAAGTTGAAGAAAACCAAGNCATATAAGACTTTTTAAGAAAAAATAAGAAATGTAAGAGAGCAGCAACAGATGTGCAAAGTTGCACGGTCTTGAGGACCAACAATTCCAAAGTGTGCAGGCCACATCAAGTTGAAGAAAACCAAGNTTTATCTCAGGGCACTTTATTCGAGGTTAGTGATGTTATACATTTGATTAGTACGTTTTGAAATCATTACACAAACCCTAAACCTTAAATCGAGGGCAACATTAGACAACACATTACTTGCTTCAAATATTAATTGAAACGTATTCCAACCTTTGTCGAATTTTGTTCATACACATAACTTAAACCTAAAATGAAATTAACATTAAATTATTCACTTCGAACATTGATAGAAATTTGTTAAATTTGTTCAACTATTGATCAAATCTTATTTGAATCCAATTCAAAGCTTGTTCATATTGTTAGACAATAGTTGAACATTGTTTAAAAAATGTTCAAACCATGCCCAAATAAAGTTGAAACCATGTTGAGTACGATTCGAGCTTGGTTGGAGCGACATTCGATCAACATTTGACTAATACTTATTTAAACTTTAAATAAAATATGAGAAAGGTCTGAATATTCTATCTTTTTCAAGTTTGTTCATTTGTGTTGTTATGATATGGGATATGATTCATGTTTTTAATCATATATGTATGGAGTCATTAAACTATTCGGATAACATATAAAAATGAGGTGGTAATTAATTTGAAGTGGTTAATTTCATTGTGTTCAACTTCGAAGGCAACGACATAAAACATGGCACTGTTGAATTTTGCACTAATTAATAGTTGATAAATTTATTAATGAAGTTCAATGTGAAGATTGTTATCATGAGCCCTATGATTTATGATTATATTTTGATGTTAACAAACACATATTTGAGTATATGAACATTCTTTTGTTTCAATATTGCAAGTATATAATTATTTTAAAACAAATCATAAAGTTAAGCTTGTGAATATAATTTAAGTTTGGTCCATTTTAGAATCCAAATAAGGTGTTTAGTGCCTATTTAATTTTAATTATTTTTTTTTATTTTTGACACAAATATTTTTAGTAACCATATATTTGACTATTTTTTTAACTATTCTTAGTAAAATAAAATTTTATATTTTGGATGCATATCTTCAAAAATATTCATACCCAATATTTTCAGTTGATATAATACTTTTATCTAAAACATTGATTGAATTGTTTTCATAAAGTATTATATCATTTCACAAATATTTCATGCAGAGATATATACGTGAATTAATTTATTTTCATGATTAATCTTTTTGTTCATATGATTGGATAACTTATTATGCATTCATTAAATCAAGTTTTAACACCAGTTAACATCATTACATTTATTATAAATGAAACTCGTGTGTTTGTGTGTATGTGTGTATGTGTGTGTGTGTGTAATCGTTCATATCAATCTTATCTTGGCTGAATTTTTCAAATCATCATAACTGTTGTATTTTGTCTAATTTAGATTCAAATTACCCGAAATGATATCTTAAATTTAAATATTTTTTAACATGACGTACATAAGTACATACATACATATTTAGAAATTGGTCAACTTAAATTAGAGGTGTAAACGAATCAACCGGAGCTTGACCCACCCTTAGCTTGAGCTTGAGCTTGATTAATTAATGGAATTTAAGCTTATGCATGAACTTAAATCTATGAATTTGAGCTGGTTCAGAAGACGATTTTTTATTATGAAAGAGGGAAAACAATATTAATTCAAGTTAGTGTTATAATAAAATGACAGATATAATTAACAATTAAAAGACAAAAAAATAATAAATCACTAGACATAAAAATTAAAATTTTATTTTTAAATATTCTTAATAACTCAAAGATAAAGTCGCAAATTTTAATATAATTTTAGTATGTTTTATATTATTATGTTTTTGAACAAGTTAACTCATGAGCTAAGGAATCGAGTCAAGGCTTGCCTGAGGTTGGATTGTTAGCCCATCAAGCTCAACTCAAAAGCAACTTGTTGAGTCGAGCCTGAGTCAGTTTGATTCAATTTTATCCTTAACTTAAATGACCAAATACTAAACAAGTTTATGTACTATTTTATAACATCTTTTTTGCTAGCAACATATATGACTTTACAAAATATATCCTCAGAATTTTTCACAACAGATTCAAATTTACTTTAATAATTAAAATTCAATTTAAATATCTTAGAGACATTTGGTGCATAATATAACATTATTAGAATTGTTGTTTTATAAAAGTTAAACTCAAATGAGTTGATAGCCTGTGCAATTCAATCCTTGGGTGTTGTGCAGTGTCTATGTTGTTTAAGTTCTACTAGAAATAGGGCTACAAACTAACTAAGCCAAGTTTAACAAGGTTTTGTTCAAGCTTGAGCTTGTTTATAAACTTAGTGAGATTATCCAAGAATAGCAATGTCAATATTTGACTATCAGCTCATTAGGGAACAATCATAGCCACTAGTTTCTCCTCACCAGCCTATTTCAAATCACCATAACCACATGTGGCAGCCAGTTGACATTGCTATCCTTGGAGAATCTTGTCAAATGTAGTTGTGTAAGTTTATAAATACCCTCACTTCTAGTGGCCTTCGTTACAACTTTTGATCATAAATCCATTCCTACTTAAAGGAACCTCTCCATAGCTTCTCCCCACACAATTTGCCTCTATATACCACCTTAAGGCCAACTATACCCTCATTTCCATTTGACTTCAATCAAACTCAAACCTCCTATCAACTAAGAATCCAATTGATGATTGAAGATTATTCATGTGACTTAAGAGATTGTGTGGAGCACGATAATTGTCTAGACTGCCTCTACATATTAAGGTGTGCTTAAAAAATAGATCTAGATTCTTTGGTTTTACTGTTTTATGAAGGAAAGTCAATATATCTCATGAATCCCACTGTTGGATGAACTTTGTGTATTCCAAGGATCCTTTCTAGTGAAAGGATTTCAAGGATTGGTGCTTTGATTGTTTGGATAAAACCATATTTGAATAAGTGTTTTGGGTCATTGGCAAGAGGTTGAAGATGATTCCTCTGTCATTCCAAGCGACCTGGATGTAGACATATCACCCATCCAACTTGCCACGATATTTGTGGACACACTAGTTTGGTTTAGTATCCACTAGGTTGATGCCACATGGCAATAAAGCCCATCAATGATTTCATGTTATAATAAATGAATCCCATGTGTAAAGGATTACACAATAAACCATGTTAACTATGCAATTATGTTATATTGCCTTTTAAACAAATTTAAAAAATTTGCAATTTTGAAAATACATAAACAAATCTGGGAAAATCATAAAATTATGAAGATCTATGCAAACATAATAAAATATTTAAAAATAAAGTGAATGTGTGAATTTAAATAAAATAGTTCTAATTAATTAAATTTAAAAACTTTAATTAATTTAACAAAAATAAAATTAATTTAAAAATTAAATTTAAATCTCAATAATTAATCTTTTAATGATATTTAGTCGTATTAGTTTTCTTAAGACATGATATGCAATGCATAAATGAATTGGAAATTTTATTTTAAAAAGTCATTAAATAAAAATAAAATTTTAAAAAATTGACATAATAATGATGTTAATACATGTTAAAACACTCTTAATGAAGTTCATAACTCAGTCATAATAGTGAACAATCAATTTTGAATTAATTTAAAATTATTTTAATAAACTTAATAAAAATAATAATAATTCGAAATAAACAAAACAAGAAAATAGCATCAACTTAAAAAAATTAAAATAAATTAAATAAAACCAATAAATACTTAAAATTTTACCATATAATTAGAATAATAGAAAAAAAGTATTAAAAATAATTTTAAAAATCTTTTATTCAAAATAAATTTTAAATAATTAAATAATTAAACAAATATGATAAATCATAATAAATCAATTTGACTTCTAATTGACTTGAATTTCATATAGTATGTTCAAAATTTTATTTTAAACATCTTTATAAATTTTCATAATATTTGGAAGTCATTTGAATTTTTATAACTTTTAATATAAAAATTTACATAAAAACAAAAATAAGAATTAAAATTTCAAAAAGATTTAATAAATCACCATATTCAAGTAAAACATTGAGGTTATTTTTTACTTCAAAATTTAATTTCATAAAATTTTGAACACATTTAAACTCAAAACCAATATGATTTAAAACTTAGGATCAAATTATTTTTGATAATAATAATATTTATAAAATTAACAAAATTTAAAAAAAAAATAAATTTGAATTTATTTTATGCTTTAAAAGGTCTCGTATCATCTTCTCAGATAATTTCGAGTCTTTTAAAAGACTTAATAGTCTTTAAATTCATATATTTACTTTTTGGGTAAATATATATGCTTAATGCATATTTTAAGAATAAAACCAAAACTTAATACAATAAGTTTAAAACTTAATAAAACACTTCAAAATATTAAATACTTAAATTGAACCAAGTCTTTGGTAAATCTTAAATACAAAATTAAACTAAAAATTGAACATTAAAGCCTAGTCTGGACTAACCAACATAGACTACACACACATTATATGGATTGTTAGATCACTAACATTAAATTTAGATTTGTGTAATTATGATTTTCTGTGATGATTTTCTTATGTGTTTTTTGTGATTATTGACCATTGGATTGGATGTTAAAGTTAATGTTTGTGTATAAACTTGATGTTAAGACGACCATTTTACTTTTTTTTTTACAAGAGATCATGCTTTGTTATATATATATATATATATATNCACAATCTACTGAAGTCCAATGAAACAGCCCTTGCACATCGGCAGACAATATCCAAGGCAAAACAAATCACTAGACTTAAATTTGGTTTAACTTGAAAGAGAACATCCACAAATTCTACCCGTGCACTGGAAACGACAAAAATCACTCATTTTCCTTTTGAAGCCCGATAGTCATAATATCCTGAGATGGCTCAACCACTCGAAGTGTTGCCAGTTAAATGACTTATTACAAATAAATGTTTATGAATCCATGCAACCTAACTTCGCAAAATTTATCCAGGATACAGGATGAATTTACACAAACATTTTTTTAAGGTTATCATAAATTTGATTTAACTAAACTTGAAGCAAATCTTAGATGCCATAATACTTCCTAAACCAAAAATGATAGGATTCAAACGTGCAGCATTTAAGGAATTAGGTTATGTTCAGATGGTGGGAATTCAACTGAAAGTAAATCAAATAAATGGCTGAAATTCTCAAGGAAATGGTTATAGATTCATAATCAAGTGATGAAGTACTGGGAATTCATATCATTTTATCCATTTCTCTTTAATCCATACAAAACCTCCACTTACCCGCACTGAACCAATTTTCAAGATTTAGCTTAAACTAACGATAAAATCCAAATATTCACTAAATCTGAATTTACTTGATTACTAAATCCAACACTATTTCAACCCTATTCTCTAAAAAACAGCAATAACAAGGAAAAAAATCATTACGCCAAAAACCCTAACTTAGGAAACCGGATCATGATCTACCTGGAGAACCTCCTCTGCCCGCGAACCCTCGCTTCTGACCACCCATCGGCATCTGATGACCACCCAAGTCCCCATGACCATCGCGGAAACCCTGACCGCCGGCAGAAGAATATTCAGGCTGGCCACGGTAAGGGTGGTATCGGCCACCGAAGCCTTCTCCGCCGCCGGCGATTCCACCGCCTCTAGGGTAACGTTGGTGCTGGTTCGGTTGGGCGTCTGATGGCCACCGTGACGGCATTCTCGAGTACTTTCCGCCGTCGCCGAAGCGATGCCTCTCCATCGTACTCTAGAGTTTGCAGGGGATAGCGGAGGAGATTATAAGCGATTACACCGGAAGCACGGTATCGCGCCAGTTGCACTTTCATCCCATATGCCTTCTCTCTTATAGTGCTGACTGAATTAGCATTTTCTAGGGCTCGGAGGTAATTTTATTTGCCTAAAAATATGTGGTGATGTTATTTTAATATAATAACACCACAATACTATCAATAATATTATCTACACTTAATTCGGATGTAAGTCATCTGAATGTAATAATTTTAGGAAATTTAGCTCAAAATTTGTTAATCTCTTAAAGATTGACTTAAATTTTGGTTTGGATTGTGCTCGGTTTGGTTCTACAATGAGTCAAAAGTATGGATTGAATTTTTTTGCAAGACTATTTTGAGCTGACCCAACTCGGCTCGAATCAGATCATTAACAATACTACTGATATTTGGGCAGTGAATTTAGCAAATTTAGCCCGAAGAACGTTTATCGCTCAAAAATTGATGTGAATTTTGGCTCAGATCCAAATTGAATCGAAATAAAGCGGAGCTACGAGCCAAAATTTTGGATCGATTTTATTTCGGACCAATTTTAGGCCTCAGCTCAAAATCAGATCATTAACAGCCCTAGGTTTTTCTTCTTCCTCCTTTCCTTTTTTCCTATTCCAATGATAACACTCCTCTTTAAATCTATACATAAAATACTTTCATTCAATCATAATTTATTGCATTAATGTTTGGTTAATTTTACTTTATAAATCATATAATACAACAAATTAAGAAAATTTATGATCGTTATTTAATTTTTNATTACACCGCAAGCACGGTACCGCGCCAGTTGCACTTTCATGCCATATGCCTTCTCTCTTATAGTGCTGAATGAATTAGCATTTTCTAGGGCTCGGAGGTAATTTTATTTGCCAAAAATATGTGATGTTATTACTATCAATAACATTATCTACATTTAATTCAGATATAAAATTTTAGGAACTTTAGCTCAAAATTTGTTAATCTCTTAAAAATTGACTTAAATTTTGGTTTGGATTGTGCTCGTTTCGGTTCTACAACGAGTTAAAAGTTTGGATCGAATTTTTTTAAAGATTATTTTGGGCCCACCCAACTCAGCTCGAATCAGATCATTAACAATACTACTGATATTTGGGCAGTGAATTTAGCAAATTTTGCCCGAAGAGCGTTTATCGCTCAAAACTTGATGAGAATTTTAGCTCAAATCAAAAATGGATCTAAATAAAACCGAGCTTCGAGCTAAAATTTTGGATCGAATTTTTTTCAGGTCAGTTTTAGGCCGACCCCAGTTCAACTCGAAATCAGATCATTAACCGCCCTAGTTTTTTCTTCCTCCTCATTTTCTTTTTCCTATTCCAATGATAACGCTCCTCTTTAAATCTATACATAAAATACTTTCATTCAATCAAAATGTATTGCAATAATGTTTTGGTTAATTTTACTTTATAAATCATATAATACAACAAATTAAGAAAATTTATGATCGTTATTTAATTTTTATCGTTGTCTCAGGCCGCTTTATTCGAGGTTAGTGATGTTATACATTTGATTAGTTTGTTTTGAAATCATTGCTCAAACCCTAAACCTTAAATCGAGGGCAACATTAAACAACACATTACTTGCTTCAAATATTACTTGAAACGTATTCCAAACTTGATCGAATTTTGTTCGTACGCATAACCTAAACCTAAAATGAAATTAACATTAAATTATTCACTTCGAACATTGATAGAAATTTGTTCAACTATTGATCTAATCTTATTTGAATCCAATTTTACGTACCCAATATTTTCAGTTGATATAATACTTTTATCTAAAACATTGACTGAATTGTTTTCATGAAGTATTATATCATTTCACAAATATTTCATGCAGAGATATATACGTTAATTAATTTATTTTCATGATTAATCTTTTTGTTCATATGATTGGATAACTTATTATGCATTCATTAAATCAAGTTTTAACACCAGTTAACATCATTGTATTTATTATAAATGAAACTCGTGTGTTTGTGTGTATGTGTGGGTGTGTGTGATCGTTGATATCAATCTTATCTTGGCTGAATTTTTCAAATCATCATAACTGGTTTATTTTGTCTAATTTAGATTCAAATTTACCCAAAATGATATCTTAAATTTAAATATTTTTTAACATGACGTACATAAATTTAGAAATTGGTCAACTTAAATAAGAGGTGTATACGAATATACCGGAGCTTGACCCACCCTTAGCTTGAGCTTGAGCTTGATTAATTAATGGAATTTAAGCTTGTGCATGAACTTAAATCTATGAGTTTGAGCTGGTTCAAAAGACGACTTTTTATTATGAAAGAGGGAAAACAATATTAATTCAAGTTAGTGTTATAATAAAATGACATATAGAATTAACAATTAAAAGACAAAAAATAATAAATCGCTAGACATAAAAATTAAAATTTTATTTTTAAATATTCTTAATAATTTAAAGATAAAGTCACAAATTTTAATATAATTTTAGTATGTTTTATATTAATATGTTTTTGAACGAGTTAACTCATGAGCTAAGAACTCAAGTCAAGGCTTGCTGAGGTTGGATTGTTAGCCCATCAAGCTCAACTCATAAGCAACTTATTGAGTCGAGCCTGAGTCAGTTTGATTCAATTTTATCCTCAACTTAAATGACCAAATACTAAACAAGTTTATGTACTATTTTATAACATCTTTTTTGCTAGCAACATATATGACTTTACAAAATATAATCTCAGAATTTTTCACAACATATTCAAATTTACTTGAATAATTAAAATTCAATTTAAATATCTTGGAGACATTTGGTGCACAATATAACATTATTAGAATTGTTGTTTTATAAAAGTTAAACTCAAATGAGTTGATAGCCTGTGCAATTCATTCTTTGGGTGTTGTGCAGTTGTCTATGTTTTTTAAGTTCTATTAGGAATAGGGCTACAAACTAACTAAGCCAAGTTTAACAAGGTTTTGTTCAAGCTTGAGCTTGTTTATGAAATTAGTCAGATTATCCAAGAATAGCAATGTCAATATTTGACTATCAGCTCATTAGGGAACAATCTTAGCCACTAGTTTCTCCTTACCAGCCTATTTCAAGTCACCATAACCACATGTGGAAGCCAGTTGACATTGCTATCCTTGGAGAATCTAGTCAAATGCAATGGTTTAAGTTTATAAATACCCTCACTTCTTGTGTCCTTCGTTACAAGTTTTGATCTTAAATCCATTCCTACTTAAAGGAACCTCTCCATAGCTTCTCCCCACACAATTTGCCTCTATATACCACCTTAAGGCCAACTATACCCTCATTTCCATTCGACTTCGATCAAACTTAAACCTCCTATCAACTAAGAATCCAATTGATGATTGAAGATTATTCATGGGACTTAAGAGATTGTGTGGAGCTCGATAATTGTCTACATTGCCTCTACATATTAAGGTGTGCTTAAAAAATAGATCTAGATTCTTTGGTTTTAGTGTTTTATGAAAGAAAGTCAATGTATCTCACGAATCCCACTGTTGGATGAACTTTCTGTATTCCCAGGATCCTTTCTAATGAAAGGATTTCAAGGATTGGTGCTTTGATTGTTTGGATAAAACCATATTTGAGTAAGTGTTTTGGGTCATTGGGAAGAGGTTGAAGATGATTCCTCTATCATTCTATCATGTATTATATCATGAGCGACCTGGATGCAGTCATATCTAAGGCACCTATCCAACCTGCCACAATATTTGTGGACACACAAGTTTGGTTATCCACTTGGTTGATGCCACATGGCAATAAAGCCCATCAATGATTTCATGTTATAATAAATGAATCCCATGTGTAAAGGATTACACAATGAAATTGTGCTATTAGAATGTAAGTCTTAATTTTATAATAAATTGATCAACCAAAAATATAATAAATATTTTAAATGTATGCAGACCAACCATAAGATTGTTGAATGGCTATTGAGTTTCTTAATATCAGAGCACTTCATATATTTTCTCTAT
This sequence comes from Phalaenopsis hybrid cultivar, assembly GCA_002079205.1. Taxonomy (NCBI): domain Eukaryota; kingdom Viridiplantae; phylum Streptophyta; class Magnoliopsida; order Asparagales; family Orchidaceae; genus Phalaenopsis; species Phalaenopsis hybrid cultivar. The sequence continues at coordinate 296,747 of JXCR01140428.1, forward strand.
TAACATCCAAAAAGGCTTGTTCCAACTCAATCTATCCTGGATAAATCTCTAAATGAGAAATCTTGGAAACCCAAATGTTAGAATTCATAGAGACATAACCACTAATTTAATCTAGAGTATTCTTAAGAGACGACACCTCCTAAGATGTGATTAATAATTGAAGCTTCCCCTTATAGGGAACTTGTAACTCCGTTTAAATAAATAATATCTAACTCCTAGTTTGGTAGGAAAAAAAATGTATGGTTAACATAGTCCCATTAATTATTAAATTTTATTTTTAGTGATCAAATCCATTATAGAATAATATTTCTATCTTTTGAGATATTATATTATTTCTTAATGCCACATTCAATCACCTAAATAAAATTATTTTAGAATTTGAGTGGATTTGCTTAACAAATAACTCACCCCTTAAATAGAGTGGCTGATGTGGGAAAAAAAGAATGGAATGAATAGAACAACAACTAGCTAATTTGGTTCCCTAACACTTAGGCGCTGAGATTCCTAATTGCTCAGTTAAGCGGGTTCCTAGGAACTTGAGCAAGTGGAGTTGTTTTAAATCATGCAAGTTAGAGCTTGGGAGGGGTGCCTGGACATGCCTCAATTCATAGCACTGAAAACCCTACATATGGTTGGGCGTATAGGTGTCGGATTAACATAGGCGCATGGGCTATTTCTTAGGCGTTAAATGGATAATATCCACCAATTTCCTCTCCTTAACATTGCAGATATTTTACAATTATTGACTCCTCTATATATATTCATATTTTAGACACTTTTTTATTATTTTAGTAATTTTCTTTTGCAAACCTAAAAAATAAAAAATTAAAATTAGTGAAGAATAATAGTNGGCACTAGTTTTAAGTTAAATAGACTACATTTTTAATATACGTTCACAACATTGTTCTAAAAGGATGAGCACATTCAACCATGCAGTAGGCACAAAAAGAATATAAATAAAATGCAAAACTTACATCTTCTTCAGTTGCAGTTTTCGGAATCGACCCAATGAACAGTTTGGCAAACTTGTTTCCCTCACCAAAGTCTGGGAAAAATCAATCACCTTGTTAGAAGAAATGCTTAACCACATATAAAATAAATCACAGCCAAAAATAGTATGGCATATTCTAAGAAACCTGAAGTTAACTTATGAATGCCAGAAAGACTTCCCTATGTAAACACCTTGAACAATATGAATCTCAATTTATAATGAAAATGATAGATATAAATAAGAATTTGATACACCAAAAATGAGATGCCACAAGTTGCAAATGTGTAACACAATCTAC
>JXCR01140428.1:308540-325098 GCA_002079205.1 Phalaenopsis hybrid cultivar
TTTTTTTTTAGTGCTTTGAGTTTTTTCTATTCCCAAGATCAAGCTCTTATCTTTGCTTATGTGATGGGTGAACTTTTCACTTTTTGTTTAGAGAACTCTTTGATTCTCTTAATCATTTTAATCCACGAAGTTCTCAACTCATAGTTTCATTCATTATTCAAGTGCATTTTATTTTTTACCAATCATTTATGTGACTCGTAGAATAAATTTTCAACGCGACTATTGGAATTGGATTGATTATTTTAGTATAACATAATTGTTTAAGTATTCTTCCAAAGTAAAACATATTTTTAATAACTACATTCACAATAGTCACAATAAAATAAAAAAGGGAATGTACCACTATCATGCTCTTTTAACAAGTATTTCAAGGATAATACAAAGTACATAGGATTACCCTACTACCTAATTGATTATTGTATTAGCTATCATTCATATGTTTTAACATAATGCCTAACCAAAAGTTTAATATTTATCAATTGTATTCACCTTAGTACGGTGGCAAACATTCAATCAATTCCTTCTAAAAATTTGTTCATATACATTTGATATAACTCAATAGAAATAAATCATAAATAAATATAATAACAAAAATAAAAAATAAAACGCAAGTGCTAGGATATAACAAAAAATAAATCACACGACACGAGCAAACTCAAATATGTAGCTAATAATACAAAATGTACAAATATTCCCCCCACCACTTCAACAACATATTAACTAGAATAAGGCATTATCTTTAATCCTAAGAAGAACACAATTTCAGAAAGAAGGGAGGAAGAAGATAGAAGGGAACTTCTTAGCTAGTTATCGAGCTACTTTTCCTTTTATTTCTTTCGTTAGCTCCTCTTTTGTCTATTTCTTATTATTGTGGCTTGTGTAGTGTTATTTGCATAAAGAAATTAGTTCTACTATGTAGGTTATTATTAAAAAAATTATAAGAATTTAACAAAGGGGCAGAATTTTAGGTTTGCTTATCAACTAAAACTTGGTTTAATATCCCAGCTTGGCATAGTTTTTTCATGCAACTATTTCATTTGACTATTGTTGTAGCAATTATGTGACATTGTCCTTGATATCCTTTATGAAGTAAAGTTTAGGCCTCTGGTCGTTGACTTTGAACTATCCCCTGTTTTCATTATAGATCTCGATTATACTATAGGGGTATAATCATTTGACTATGAAAGGTCCTGGCCATCTTGATCATTATTTTTCTATAGAAAAAATTCATTGTTGAGTTATAGAGAAACACTTTTTTTTCGGGGTGACAAATCCTTTTTTGTAAGGTTCCTATTATGTCAAACCTTGGTTCTTTCTTTGTTGATTTTGACATTCTTGTAGGAGCTTGTCCTGAATTTATCCATTTTATTTAGTTGAAAGAGTCTTTTTCGCTCGTTTCTCTAGTTTTTTTCCATATTGCTTGCAAGTCAAAATTTAATTTCTCGAGAGTCCATTATGCTTATGTTCTATTTCTGCTAATATGTGATAAATTTTTCATATACCAACTAATTTGGAGACATTAATGATTGTTTTGAAGACTGTTATGTAACGCCAAATTATAATTTAATATTTTTTTTTATCTAATTTGTTTTAAAAATTTCAAAAGCACGCAACTAGTGCGTGTATGAATGAATTTAATTTAAAAGTTTGAAAGCCAATTAGAATTTTAGGTTAACTTCCTCAAGAAGGGTGTTCAATCACACTGATGAGATAAAACCAATGTACTTGATGATCCTTAAGTAATTCAAGAAATTTAAGTTAAATGAGGTATTTTTTTTCTTAGTTTTTCTTGAACCCATGTGAAGTCTCCCCTTTGAAGTTTTTAACTATGCTTTTTGAAATACACCTAACCATTCAACAAAGCTCATGAAAGGGTTGGTTAAATTCAAGGGATGTTTAAATATAATTTTAAGACATTAGTTTGAACTTTGTGTAAGTTAATTATAAGTTTTGGTGTGTTTGGGCCAAAATGAGCTTATGATTCAGGATGGTAATGAAATAAATTTCAAGGCTTTATTTAATTCAATTAGTAATTTAATTGGATTCAATTTCCTTTTTTTCTAGTTATAAGTGGATTTGTCTATTACAAACCAATAGGTCACATTTTGAGTTAGAAAACCACTTAGTCAGTTAAGGTGCCAATGGTTTCAATTTTGAGTTATTTTAATAATTATTAGTTTAAAATATCATTTGCTTAAGTTCAGTAGAATTTAATTTGAGTTAATTTTGAAATGGGTGAAATTTGACTAAAAAAATACCTTAATAGGACATGTTGGGCAAAGTTAACATCTCTCCTTTTCTCTTTTCTTAGTCAAATTGATGATGAAATATTTTTTTCTAATCTAAGCTCAAACTGATAAAATTGAATTCAAAGTTGAGTTAAATTTCATTGGCTTTTACTTGAATTGAAATTAAGCGGCCTTAAGTGAGTGGGTCTCATAAGTTCAATATGAGTTGACTTAATCAAACTAGGTCAATCCAAAGAGTTGGCTCAATGGTGAGCCAAGGAGAGATTCAAAGGCTTCTAAGAGGAATGCTATTCCTAGAACTTCATAGGGTCCAAGGGTCCTAAATTTGGACTATGTGTACAATGAATCCTATAAGGGTGCTTGCTTCTTGATCTTTGATGGCCTAATTATAGTCAACTTAACTTCAATTATAAAATTTAAGAACTATCTTGAGTTCATTATAAACCATGGGGGGTTGATTGGTTTAGTTCTTGATTTGGCTAGGCTATAGCCATAAATTAGTCTTTCAGGAAAATCCACTAAAGAAATTCTTAAGACTAAATTTTAAAGTCTAGGAATATTTTAGAAAGGAGGATGCATCAACCTCAACATACCCAAGTTGGCTCAATTGAGGGTCTAATGGTGGTAAATTAGTATTAACCATATACAATTAGACCTTAAAATTTGTTTAGTTAAATTAATTTGAATTTGAGTTGGATTTGGTTCAATTTGCCTCAATTGGCCCAAATGAGTCTATTAAAGAAATTTTGATGCAATTGATAGTGAATTTAATAAGGAGTTACCAGGATAAATTTTACCATATCTTACTTGAACTTAGATTATATTTTGGGTGATTTGACCCCATCTAGCCCAAATAAGTCAAAATGAGCCAAGGTCCCAAATGGGTAGAATGTGGTTTGAATTTGAGTTGAGGGTATCAATGAGAGTTTAACATATTCCTAAGAAAACATAAAACCAATTAGAACTTACACCTACAAAAATTATGAATTTAACCCAAATGCCCTTATTAAGCCTTTAAGGTGCATTCGGTTAATGTGATTGACCAAGCTTTAGATCAGTGAATGGGTTCAAACTTCATCTTAAGGTCATTAATTTTATTTAGAGACAAACAAGATTGAAGTTTGATTAATTTTGATCAAGTGGGCCCTTAGTGGGTGTCGTTTAGTCCACTTAGGTTGATCAAAGGCTTAAATGCCTAAATTTGGGTTAGAAATGAGCCCTAATGGTCTCAAAATAAGTTGGAAACAATACGAGTCAAAATTTGGAAGTTGGGAAAATTACATTGGTGGTCCCCACAAGCCAGTTGAAGTTGACTTGATCAAATAGAGTTAATTAAACCTCCATAGGTTTAAAAAAGTCAAGAAAGATGTTATGAAGAGTACGTATCATTAAGGCTCATTTTGGGTTAATCTGAAGCCTAATCGTGTTTAGATAGATGTGGGGTTCTTTTGGTTTTAACATGAACTTGTTATTGGATTAAGACTACATTGGGTAAGCTAGAGCCTAATTAGAGATTATTTTAAATCAATAAGGTGGTTTGGTTAAGATTTTGATTTTGCATGAACAAACACAAGTGCATGACGACCAAGTAATATAATACAATTAAGTCTAAAAGAAAAATGATGACTTTTCAAAATTAAGCTTAAACACTAACTCATATCCCTAATTTTTATCCAAAATTAGAATTTATCAAAAGATGAATTATAGTTTTTTTTTTTAAATAATAAAAATTAAAAAAATTCTTTCAATATGCAATTTATAAAATCAAATTTAATGTGATGAATTTCATTTAAAAATCATTGTCAATTAAAAGCATACATAATCTTTAGCCAATAGTTAGAAATCCTAATTTAGGAAATATCTAATGTTATATGTTTATGCAATTATTAGATCTCAAAATTATCTTTTTTTTTTCTTTTCCATAAGTGATTACTATGGTTCATAAGCATAATACATATTCTCTTAAACCTTAGTTGTGAATCATTCTTATGTAGATTAAGACTCCATCAATATCATTAATTCACACTAAATAAAGTTAGAAGAAGTTGAAATAACATTGGATTTTAATGTGCAATGAAATCTCATCCATAGAAATTGAATGATGAATCACAAATTCAAAAGAAAACGCCATCATCCATCCTTAGCATTATTTTACAATTCAAATACAACATACCTTTTAATTCATAATATTTTTTTATTTTTTCTTGAACCTCTATAATCATTATTTTCTAAAAATTGAAAAAAAAAATTAAAAATAAAAATAGAAAACAGAAAATGATCCCAAATAGGATCGTTTTTTTTAATGAAATATGATACAACACCTTGACGCAGTGGAAGCAATAAAGATTAAACTGCAGCAACATTTGAAACACATTGTTTACATTTTTACAAATACATTGGCAATGCAATTTTTAATATTGTACGAATAATTTACATTTCACACAAATCATAAGCTGTCTCAACCTAATTAAGCCCTGATTAAAATATGGCTCAGCGAATGAATTGAGTAAAATGTATTACATCATGGAGTGCTGAAGAATTGTGAGAATCTACTTAGCCAAAAAGGAAATAAGTGAAAGCATATGATGCGATTCAAGATTTAAAGAGCACATCAAATATATAGGCTTCGTTTGAGAAGGCGGTGAAACTCAGTTTGATTGGTGAGAATGCCAACGCCTGAAAAAATTTTAGTTTGGTGAAGCAGCGAGGAATAAATATCTCCCAAAGTTCTTTCGCAAGAAAGATAAATTTTCATGGTTTCAAATCGTAACTGGCATTCAACGATTCGAAGAATGCGGCTTCTAAAAGAAATTTGCTGAACAATTACATTACTTCAAACGAAGCCATAATCATAACCAAAATAAGTTCACTTCCCCCCAAACATATTTCAACAAAAAACAACAAAAAATGTTTCCGGATTCATGTTTTGATCCATATATACACCCAGTCAGGCCTATTTACATGTATATTAAGTCTGAATCCACACCACATTATCAAAAACTACCTGGAAGGAGCAACCGGCTCTCCAAAAAGCACATTAGCAACTGAAGAAGGAAACCAAGCTGAACTGCTTCCATTCTGAACATGCTGAACTTTCTTCTCTTGCTGCCTCTTTGGTGATTCACCATGCAAAGCTTTCACTTCTTTCTTCACCATTCCATTCCTGACAATTACTCCAAGCTTTAGTGCAGCGAACAAACCCAAAGCAACAACTAAAGGCCTAACAGACCAATGATAATCCTCAAGGTGTTGGTACTTCTTCACCACACCATAGCAGCTGGTGAACGAGACCGCTTCAACCTCCGAAGGATCTGCGAGGTAGTTGGGAGCATCTCCAAAGCTTAATCTGCCTGGAAATCTCACCACCAAGCACCCATTTGGAAGAATTTGCATGATTCTTCCAGTTGCCCATATGCCTCCTTTATTCTTAGGCCAATCAAACATTGGATTTGATACATTTGATTTTATTCTAATGAATTGACCAATGCAGTAGGATGCTGCCATTTGAAGCTCAGTGTGATTACCTTCCCAAAGTGTTTCTAATCCAGTGAAAGCCACAGTTACCCTCCCATTGTGATCAATCTTATGCAGTATACCAATAGGAGAATGCTTCATGTCTTCTTCGTTGCTTATTCGTACCCAGTCGCCGGCAGCAAATCCGTGGCTCACTCTCTCTACCATGGAAGAATGAACCCTAAGAGGATTATGGAACCTATGGACTCTGACAAGAATAAAACCATTAGTATCATCTTTGGTTTCCAATCCCACTACAGTTCCTTCAGATATGGCCATGTTTGTTTGTTGACAAGAATCTTTTGGCTTCCTTGAGCGAACAGTATCACCGACTTGGAGAATGTCTTTTAAGAGAGACCACTCAGTGTAGCTTGAATGGTATGATTTGTTTGACAGAATCTTTGCGGAATCACTCCAGATTACATCTTTATATCCGTCCCTGATGCTGCAGATAGAAGTGAGAAACTATCATAAAATGGTACAAAACAGGTATTCGAATTTAATTAGCTGGGGGATTCTAGAGAATTAAGCAATAAGTTTAATGCTCTGAAAATCTAAATTGAGAATTTTCTTTAACAAAAAAGTAGAACTTATCAGTGCCCCGCAAAATATTACACCACCCAAACTTCCAATTTTACAGGTATGGTTGCTGCAAAAATAGTCAGCTAGATGGATAATCCTAAGAAATATTCAGAGTTTCCCTGTTGGAGCGTAAGAGAATTTGAGGTAGATGAAAATCTANATCAGTGTAGCTTGAATGGTATGATTTGTTTGACAGAATCTTTGCGGAATCACTCCAGACTACATCTTTATATCCGTCCCTGATGCTGCAGATAGAAGTGAGAAACTATCATAAAATGGTACAAAACAGGTATTCAAATTTAATTAGCTTGGGGATTCTAGAGAATTAAGCAATCAGTTTAATGCTCTGGAAATCTAAATTGAGAATTTTCTTTAACAAAAATGAAGAACTTATCAGTGCCCCGCAAAATATTACACCACCCAAACTTTCAATTTTCAGATTTACAGGTACGGTTGCTGGAAAAAAAGTCAGTAAAATGGATAATCCTAAGAAATATTCAGAGTTTCCCTGTTGGAGCGTAAGAGAATTTGAGGTAGATGAAAATCTAGCAAATAAACTTGAACTACAAGGAGCGAGCTCGTAGGAAATAACCGGGAGAAAGGAAAAATACTAGAAAAGAAGCTACGTTTGCTAGTACATATTCAAGGATTATATGATGAAAAAAATTCTTTGCATTTACTAGTAAAAATTATATGCAAAGATTACACGGAAGGACATGGGCAAACCAATTTTCTAGCTGCAAGAGATAAAAATCATACAACTAAGAAAAATATGTAGAAATTGCATGAGGAATTTCAACCATAATAATCATCATCATCATCATCATCATCATCATCACTACCATTACTGCCAGAACAAGTAGCCACTCGATGCCACCCATATGGAATGTTTCTACAATACCCACCTAAAATTAATCATTTGAAGCCTAAAGGGGGAAAAATATTAAAATTTCATGTTGATGGGCTTCAAGCTTCNGCAACTAAGAAAAATATGTAGAAATTGCATGAGGAATTTCAACCATCATAATAATAATAATAATAATAATCATCATCATCATCACAACCATTACTGTCAGAACAAGTAGCCACTCGATGCCACCCATATGGAATGCTTCTACAATACCCACCTAAAATTAATCATTTGAAGCCTAAAGGGAGAAAAATATTAAAATTTCATGTTGATGGGCTTCAAGCTTCTCACATACAATAGTCCAAACTATTAGCCATCGAGATATTGTCCGTTTTAATTCTTTTCCCTGTGGTGTAACATTTTAAAAGCTTACCAATCTAAACATTGCTCAAGAGCACATTTAGCTTTGTAATTCCTGATGAAATTCCAACCGTTACATACAAAAATGACTTGATTTTAAAGAGTTTAGCTTATTCTAGTCACAGGGTTACATAGTCTCTCTCACTCAAATACCTTCATGAATTTTACATGTCTAAATCATTCCCCAAGCAAAGAAGATTCCAGCGAGTGACTCCGACAAGTTCAAAAAGTAACTCCTAACATGTAGCACATTATCTCAGTATAGCTCTAATAGATGAAACTTATGACGTGGCATCTTATCATGTATTGCTTTAATTCTGATTTTTTAGTTATTGTATTCCTCTGATGCTAATTGCACCAACCACCATTGAAAAATTGCCCATTTTGTCTATTGGCCTCATTGATTTGTCAGCTTAGTCAGCTCATATGAATGTCACCTATCACAAGTGCTCCATAATAAATATACTTAGTTGTTGAATTCCTAAAGTAAATTTATCCATTACAATAAAAGATGGCCTGTGTGTTATGGCTTACTCTTCTAATATCCTTCCCTCACCTTTTGATGTGGGATTTAGTTTACTCATTAAAAAAAGGCTAGAAAAGCTTGAATTTTTAATCTTTTCAATGGCTATTTATACACAAATACTTGAAATAAAAAGTAAATAAATAATTAAATAACAAACAGAAAAAATCAGTCATAGTTACCTTATCAATTGTTCGAGTTGGGGTTGCCATTTGATGCCAAGAGAGCAATCAATGGGCAATTTTTCCTTAAAATATATGAATTCGTGGGAGAGGTATTTCCCTGTAACTAATAAATTTGTGGGCCCCTTATTTTCCATATCTAACTGACATGGACTGTCATAATCTTGATCCGGAATAAATATGGTCGAGTCATTTTGAGCCAAGTTGTGGATCAATATATTAGAAAAGCCATTTTCGTTTGTTTGCTTTTATTTGGGTTTAGGTTCTTTTATTGATTATAAATAGGTTTGGTGTTGTATTATGAGATTATTTGGTATGATGTAGAAAGATGTGAGAGCTTTAGCTTAGTAGGTTTCTTGATGGGAATGTGTTTGTATCTATGACACCGGGTGGTGTCTGTATCCCTTTGTTATTAATGATGATATCTGAGGTCTCTTGCATCTTTTATTTGATTAGTGCATCTCCTTTGTATTTTCTTTCCTACTTCCCTTGATTTTTAGTTTCTTGTTTTTTATTTATATTTTGTACGTTTTCTCTCTATTTTCTTGCTGATTTCTGTCCCCATGCTCTAACCGGTATCATTTGGTATCAAAGATTAAGGTTCATGATTCAAATTCGTGCTTTATTTCCACAAAAACAACCTTCTTGCTATCTGTTCTTCTTTTATATTTTTTGTTTGCTGTCGTTGGAATTATCTGTTCTTGCTACTGTTATTGAAGAAATTCTATCCAGGAGTTTTCTGTTTTTGTTTGCTGATGCCATAGAAAATAGAGAATTCCAGCAAAGATTTTCCCCATTTCTTGCCCAAAATTTGAGAACAGATTCATCCCAGCATTCGTTTGTGGTTCTTTCTGTTCGCTACCTTGTCGTCAATCCCTCCTGAAATTTCTGGAATTCCGGTTGGTGTTCCTATGTAAAGGCCGAAATGTCATGCAGCCTGACAATGTTGGGATGCCTTTAAGTTGTAGAGCATCATGTTTTTTTGTAGAATTTTTTTTTTCTTGAGCCTAATTTAAGGTGCCTAAGGATTCTATAAGCAGCTTGAATGTAAAATTCTTATGATTTGTGCATAAACTAACTTATAAGGCTTACTAAAAAAACAGTCAGGGCTTGTATATAATAAAGTTTTTTTCCAACTAATCTTTCATATTGACCTATGTCCGCTTATGTTCCTTCATCCTTTGTGCTCTTTTTAACCCAAGTAGTTAGTGTTTCAAATAAGTTACAATCAAGTCTCTTTGTTTCTCTTAACATGTTTATGATATATTTGCGTTGAGAGATAAAATATCTTGCTCTAATCAAGCAACTTCAATACTCTGGAAGTATTTAAATTTGCCCAATTCCATCATTTCAAATTCTTAAGTAAATTTCTTTTTGACTGATTCATTCTTTCATTATCATTTCTTATAACAATTATATCATCAACATAAAAAATGAGAATTATAATTTTTTCATGAATGAAATATTCTCTGAAAAGGATATGATCTCCTTAACTTTACTTGTACCCAGTCCATATATAGCCACTATAAATCTGTCAAACTCAGAGATTGTTTAAAATAATGAAATGTCTTTCTGAATTTGCACATCTTATTTTTAAGAAAGCCATTGAATTCTAGTGGAAGATCCATATATACTTTTTTTTCAACGGCCCAACATAAGAAAAAAGTCTTCACATCATAATGTTGTATGAATCATCCAAGGTTAGTAACAATTTAAGTAAAAAAAAGAATTACATACATTTTTACAATAGAAGTACATGTTTACTGATAACTGCTTTTATAGGATTGAGAAAAACATTCAACAAAGTAATCTCGCTTTGCACTCCTCAAGCTTTCATCTGCTCTATATTAAAAAAAAAGATTTATTTTCATCACACAATTTTGTCCATTTGGCAGCTCAATGATATCCCAAGTATAAGTTTTTTTTTTTTTTTTCAAGACATTCANTATAAATTTTTACAGTAGGAGTAAATGTTTACTGATAACTGCTTTTATAGGATTGAGAAAAACATTCAACAAACTAATCTCTCTTTGCACTCCTCAAGCTTTCATCTGCTCTATATTCAAAAAAAAGATTTATTTTCATCCCACAATTTTGTCCATTTGGCAGCTCAATGATATCCCAAGTATAAGTTTTTTTTTTTTTCAAGACATTCATCTCTTCTTTAATGACATCCATATAATTCTTACTTTCTAATATATCAAATAGGATTTGAGATATTTTAATGGAGTTGAAGCTGATATTTGCAAAGATGATTTTATGTGTAGACAAAAAAAAAGAAGAAAGGATGAGCTGTGCATTAAGAAATGGGATATATTGGTGAATGTGTGTAAAAGGTTGATCATTATTATCTGTGACAATTTTGAGCCTTGAGATTGCTGAAGATTTCCACTGAGCTTATTTGACCCAAAAGGGTACAATTATTGGAGTTAGTGTGATTTGAATGTCAAGTTAGAAGAGTGATTTCATCAAACTTTTGGTTGTTCTCCTGAAAATGAGCTTGATCGAAAAAATATTGCTTTTCATCAAAGGTTTGCCAACTTTTAAAGTTAAAAAATCTTTTGATGGTTAGATAAAAACGCTAAGACCCTTTTTGTGTAGAAATATCCTACAAATACACATTTGAGTGCTCTAGGATTAAGTTTATCCTAATATTATTTAGAGATGTGGACATAAACAATGCAACCAAATATTTTTGAAGTCATTTTCGTTTTAGAGAGGATTTTTGAGAAGTTGTTCGCAAAAAATAATTCCATGAGTAATTCAGGAGATCTCTAAAATCCATTACTCTTGAAGTTAGTCCATTGATTATGTGCAATCAGAGCAGCTTCTCCCGAATATCTTTTTGGAGTTTAATTCTCAAAAAGAGTGAGTTTCAAATAATGTCAATTAATCTTTTTTGCCACAATTTTGTTATGGGACGTCAAGAAGAAAATTCAAGAATGATAATTTTTTATTGAAAAAGGGAATTGAAATATGATAAAAATAATCGCGAATATTATTTATGTGAAACAACTTGATGTTGACATTAAATTAATTCTTTTACTTAGTAATTAAAGGAGAACAGGAATGATATCAATTTTTTATTTGATAAGGTATAACCATGTCATTCAAGTATAATCATTAATAAATGTGAAAAATCCTATAGCTCCATATGTGCTAGAGATTTTTTAAGGTTCTCAAATATCATAGTGAATTAACATGAAAAGAGTTGAGGATCTAAAATCATTCAGGAAAAAACATGACGATGTTTTGTAATTTTTTCAAGCCTCACAATAAAATTATTCAATGTTAACATTTATAAAATAAGAAGGAAATTTATATCACAAGATTTTGAAAGAGGGATACCTATGCCTACAATGGTATTCCAAATGGTTTATGCATTGAGTGGAAATGAAGAAATATGAAAACAAAATTGCCTTCGAGAAAGTATACCCATCTTTTTCTCTAATTTTCACAATCACATTCCCCCACAGTGAGGAATTGAAACAACCTTGCAGTTATGTTGTTTAGCACTTTTACATTTTTATACAAGTCTTACGATAAGATGAGGGATAAATATAACATTATTGAGGATAAATGCAAAAAAAAAAATCATTTAATCTGTAACGTCGTTAGGGAACCATCGACTATGTTAACTTTTCTATTAATGGGATAGAGTTTGTAGATTTGAAAAATATTGGTAAAATTTATCATGTAGTTTGTGGCTCATGCATCTAGAATTCAAATTTGTGAAGAGTTATTTGAGGCACTAAAAACACAAGAAATACAATTCATAGCATTTTAAGTAAGAAAGCATGACACAAGAGTTTTCTTAGGAAGTTGAAATTTTTGATTGTGTTAATTTCTTCTGAATCAAGTCCTTCAAATTCCACAAGGCAAGTTTGTCCTTTATTTTCATCATAATTTTGGGGCTTCTCATAGAGTTTCTTATTTTTTTTATGCATCATTTTTTCTTACATTAATTGACACTAAATAGAACACAATGGTGAAAAAGGATTCATGTAGCCGACCCCACGTAGTGAGATTAAGACTTTATTGTTGTTGTTGTATTAATTGAATCATAGATTGCCTTTAAGAAAAATTTTTTATTCTTTTTTGTCGTTCTATTGTGGAAGAATTAGTGATAGTATAGTTTTTTTTTTTTTAGCATAAGCAGATATCATAGCCGATAATTTAGATATAATATAATCTAGCATCACCATCCTTCTTCCTTCTTTAGCTCGTATCAGCAAGAAAAGTTTTTGAGAGGTGTTAAATTTTCTATGCATATAATTTGAATACGAACTTAGTCGGAATGTTGTCAAACAATTATACTCAACAGTGAGTGATGTTGTTTTCATCTATAAAATCAAAATCAAGATCTCAACAAGCAATCAAAGTAAATTTTCTATACTTTGATATCTTAATATAATGCATGATTATTAGCTTGAATTAGATTATTATCAAGATTTTAAGATTTAAAGTAGCAAAGATGCATCTATTCTCAAATAATTTGTGAAAAAAGAAAGGGTTTTTTGGATTGTTAAGAATGTTTATGGTCCACTAATTTTAAGTATCATGGTGTTCTATAACCATGTCATGAAAATAGGATTTGTTTCATCCCAAAATGCAAAATTTAGATCTTATGGCTATGGATGAAAATCTATAAGATGGTGAATTTATTGTTTCCTTCCGAAAAATTTCACAACTTTATACAACTTCAATTAGTTTCTTCCATTGAATTAATATAAGGAATATAGCTGATACCATTTTATGGCTCCTAAACAGTGTTCGGGAAGCAGGTTCATAGAGGAGGTGACTGTGGAATGGTAAGGAAAAGGTAATATCTGAGTTTGACGTCATTTGGAGTGGATTACTGGGATAAGGTGGCTGTTAGACAGCAGTTTGGCGTCGATCAGCGGCTGTCCCACGAGCCGGAGGCAGGAAGACTGATTTCCTCTAGGAAATAACAGGTAACAACCAGTTGGATGGCTACCCAGCTGAAAACAGCAGACCGGACAGTGATACTGTTATGTACGGGCGGCAAGGGGGTTCTACCGCCTGTTCCTAAGCAAGATACAAATACACCACATGCAAAAGAAAATGATATATCACCCCGGAGAGCAAAATTCAGAGAAAACACTTCTCAATTCATCAAATAAAAAAACTACAAATCCAAAACCCTAATACAATATATATAAAAATCCCCTCATAGAAAATATCTAATTAGAAACTAAGAAAATAGGAAATAACTATAAAGGAAAGAATCAAAAAAAGGGAAATCACTGAAAATAACATAAATAAAATAAAAAAAGACATTTTTTTTCGCTATTCCCATACTCGTGGAATTGTTGTAACTGATGCATCACATTTCTCACAAATTGGCTTTTCTAACTGGATTTGCTTCTACTTACCTTCCAACTTAAATTACTTGCTTTGGAAGTCCTCTGCCTTCCCAAAATCTTTTCGTTTGCATGCTTGTGATTACCACTTTTGACTGAGAAGGTTCAACTCATTTTCAATCCTTATAGCTCTTTCAACTAACACAGAAATTTTTTATTTCAAAAAGAACCATTGCTAATCTCAACTAATCTCAGAGGCCGCATAAATGCTGACATAATAAGGGGCATATCTATAGAGAGAAGTAAATTTTGTTTTATACTATCTTGGACCCCCAGTCAAATTGAAGGAATTATCCTGTAGTGTTAATCTAGCTCAAGATGGAATAAACCAATCATTGAAAACTTTTATAAAATCATCACACTGAATCTGTGTGAGGGGTGTCAATCCAAATTTCCCGTGTTGCACCTACCACCACTTCTCTGCCTCACATTGTAACATGAATGTGACTAGAACCACTCCTATTTTCTATAATATATCATGTTATCAAGAATTTTCCCAATCTTTAATAACTAATCTTTAGCAGTTGTAGGGTCACTAGCACCCTTAAATGTAGGTGGCTTGAATTTCAGAAAGATCCTCAAATGCTGATCAATTTTTGTACCATATTCAGATCTGGACACAATGAAAGTAGATCCTTCAATAGCAGTCATTTTATCAACTACTTGAGAAATCAGCTTAACAATACCCTATAACTCAATAGTTTTAGTTGTCTCATTTACCCTGTTCTGAATATCACTTATGTTAGAATTATTTTTAGCTTGCATTTTGTGTTCGGCAATTAGCTTAGAAGGCCAGCACTCAATTCTTTTTTATATTTCTTCAGGCATATTTACCTATAATTGCACAATTTTGCAGCTAATGCAATTTATTATATAATAATTATCTCAATACCTGAATTATTCCTCAAGTCAGGTGTTACCCACCCTAAATCCAATCAGCCTATAGTTCTGCATGGATCAATTCATATTTTAATCACATTCCTATGACATCTAAATCCAAACATGCTTACATTATTATTATCATCCAACCTTTATTGTACTATCACTTTCTGTCACACCCCAGCTTACCCCTCATGATCAACAAGTGGTGCAACAAAGTTAGACGAATTAGTCAGACACAATTATCCATCAACATTCATCCTAACTTGCACAAATCAAATTTAGAGGGTAACGAATTGGTCCCACTCAATCCTCACAAATATTAACAATTCAATTCCATTCAATATTTATTCACATTCTAACACAGGAAAGTACGCATAAAATTTTCGCAAATCACATATAGAACTGCAAACATTAAACATATAAAAGAACATACTCCAAAATTCTTCATGACATACTCAAAAACCAAAAAAATTTACAACCCAAATGCTATACAAAGTCACATCTGACTAATCGCCTAGATGCTTCTTACCCCTCCCTGAAAGACAACAACAAACTGTAATAAGCTACAAGCTTAGTGAAATAATCAGTGCTAAAATTAAATTTTATAGATGAAAAGAAAATGTAAATGCTCAATCATGAATAGTATGAGGGACAGCAATACAAAATAATCATGCTTAAAATGTTTGAAATATGTAAAACAAGTAATAAAATTAGTAAACAATAACAAAGTATAACAGACACATTTCATTTAATCATTTGCACAATCATATAAATTTTTGGAATTGATTTATACTCATTAGTTGTTGTTTTAGAAATATCATTTATACTTGCATAGTCTTTGATTTAATTCATTTTATTGGGTCATCACCCAACCCATCGGTTATACAACTGTTGATAAATATTGGTAAACACCCCCTAATATCAAAAAGTTCGTTCGAGTATCAATATCAAGAGTAAAAAATTTTATCATTTTTTGTAATCTTTACCTCTATGCAAATCATCTAAACAATAGTCTACCTATCACAACACTTGTAACATTCTCTTAATCATTTTATTTGTTAAAGATCATTTTTCATATGCATATATAATTGTAAATATACCTGAAAACAATTGATTTAATGAATATATATATAAATTCAATAAAAATAGTAAAATCAGTAGTGTTTACTCAAGTTTAATTTTCTATAACATATGCAACTATTCAATGATGATCGATATGTTAGAAGATGACAAACATTTATCAGCAGTCGTATAGCCAACGAGTTGGGCGACGATCCAATGAAATGAATTAAGTCAAAAAGATTGTATGATTAATATTAGACAGATAAAGTACTAAATATCAAAAATAGAAATTGCCAAAGGAGTAGCAGCAATTGCAAACTGGGTTGTTTAGGTGCATACGATGAACAGTGAAAGATGAACTGATAAAAAGATAAAGCATAATTTACATAAAAGGAATTAAGAAATAAGAGTAAACTAATAGTATATTAACTAGAATTCACGCAAAAAAAAAGATAAAAAACACGTGAATATACAGTTTAACAAGCAACATTCAATGGGATAAGGTTAATGATGGTAAAGATAATGACACAGGCATAAATTAGAAATCTATTCCATTTATTAGCAACACTTTCGCTTTACAAGCTCAGCCTTTGATAAACAGCAAATCAAACATAATAAATATATAATCATAGAACTAAAAGCAGGGAATAAAACTTTTACANGTGGGTTTTGTCCTGGTTTCGGGCAAGAGTTTGAGCTCAAAATTGGCTTTATGTGGTGAAATTGAGAGGGGGAAATGGATTGGGATGTGCTAAGGGTCCCTCAGAGGAGCTCAACAGGGAGTTTGGGATGCCTCAGTAAGAAAATTTTTTACCACACCCTCCATGGCCGTGAGGGGTGGTTTTTATAGAAAATGGTCAAAGGGGAGCTTAGCTGGCCATTTGAGAGCTTAGCCCCACTGCTTAGGTGTC
>JXCR01140429.1:2555-14128 GCA_002079205.1 Phalaenopsis hybrid cultivar
CTTAGTTTATTTGATCGAGCCTCACCCTCAAGTCTTGTGTTTATCCCTTGGGGTAGATACAGGATTTGAGGTTGAGTGCTCTTTCATTTAAACTATGGAAAATATGAGGTCAATTTGATTTCATATTTATTTTTCTAAAATTATATATATATACATAAATTAAAAAGTCTTTCCGAAGCGGGCGACAAAATTTCGATTCCGGCGACCGACAGCTTCTTACGGGCGACCCCCAAACATTAACTCTTTTCCCCTTTTAAGCGCCGACACTACATTGCTTGTTATTATATCTTCTGAGTTAACTGAAATTCAGGAACAAAAGTTGATAGAGATGTTGAAAAAGTATAAAACAACTTTTGGATAGACTTTAACAGATATTAAAGGAATTACTCCTTCAATTTGTATGTACATAATTTTATTAGATGAACAGTATGAACATAAAGCAGATCCTCGAAGAAGATTAAACCCAATAATGAAAGAAGTTGTTAAAAAAGAGATTTTAAAGTGGTTAGATGCTAGAATTATATATTCTATTTCAGACAGTACTTGGGTAAGTCCAATTCACTATGTTCCGAAGAAAGGAGGAGTGACTTTTGAAGAAAAAGAGAAGTAACTGGTTGGCAAATTTGTATTGACTGTAGAAAACTAAATATGGCCACTAGAAAAGATCACTTTCCTGCCCTTTCTAGATTAAATGTTGGATAGATTGGCTGGGAACAAATACTATTGCTTTTTAGATGGATATACCGGATATCACCAAATTCCAATTGCTTCAGAGGATCAAGATAAAACAATGTTTACAAGCCCATATGGAACATTTGCTTTTCATAGAATGTCTTTTGGACTATGCAATGCACCTGCAACATTTCAAAGATGCATGATGTCAATTTTTATCAATTTTATTGAGCATGGAATGAAAGTGTTTATGGATGATTTTTCTGTATTTTGGACTTCATTTAAGTTATGTCTTAATAATTTTGAAAAATTTTTGGAGATGTGTGAAAAAATCAACCTAGTCTTAAATTGGGAAAAATATCAATTTATGGTTGTAGGAGGTATTGTTCTTGGGCATAAAATTTCTAAGAAAGGCATGGAAGTAAATCCTACAAAAATCCAAGTTATAGAAAAGTTACCACCTCCTAATAATGTTAAAGGGGTGAGAAGTTTTCTAGGACACGCTGGTTTCTACAGGCGCTACATAAAAAAATTTTCAAGAATAACTAAACCCCTATGCCAACTTTTAGAAAAAGATAAAAAATTTGATTTTAATGGGGAATGCATAACAACATTTGAATTATTAAAGAAATAATTAATCACTGCACCTATAATAGTACCACCTGACTGGGAGAAACCATTTGAAATAATGGGTGATGCTAGTGATTATGCTATTGGTGTTGTATTAGGACAAAGGCACGACAAAGTTTTTAAAGTTGTATATTATGCTAGTAAAACTCTAAATAATGCTCAAATTAATTATACTACTACTGAAGGAGAGTTATTAGCTATTGTTTGTGCCTTCGATATATTTTGATCTTATTTAATTGGAACTAAATGTATAGTGCATACAGATCATTCTGCTATTAAATACTTGATGCAAAAGAAGGATGCTAAACCAAGATTAATTAGATGGATACTTCTATTGCAAGAGTTTGATTTTACCGTGGTAGATAGAAAGGGAAATGATAATCAAATAGCTGATCATTTGTCTAGAATAGAAATAGAAATATTAACTAATTTTGCAAATGAAATTTTAGAAAATTTCCCTGATGAACATTTATATAGTATTATGAAATGGATGTACTGTGGTATGCTGATATAGTAAACTATATTATAAGTGACATTCTACCACCTGATATCAAGAATCCACAATTAAAGAAATTTATCTATGATTCAAAAGACTATTTTTGGGATGACCCATATTTATATAAATAATGTAAAGGTTTAATTATTAGAAGATGTATGCCTTGTGAAGAAACTCAAATGATAATTGAAAGATGTCATGATTCTGAATTTAGAGGACATTTTGGAATAAATAGAACTGCATCTAAAATTTTGCAAGCTGGATTTTATTGGCCTACTATTTTTAGAGATGTTAATGAATATATTAAAACATGCGATCAATGTAGGAGAGTAGGAAATATTTCTAGAAGAAACAAAATTCCTCTAAATTACACATTGGAAGTTGAAATTGCAAGTAGGAAATATTTCTAGAAGAAATGAAATAGCTCTAAATTAATCATTAGCAGTTGAAATTTTCAATATATGTCAATAAGAAGAAAATATTTCAAGAAGAGACGAAATGCCTCTAAATTACACACTAGAAGTTGAAATTTTTGATGTGTGGGGATTAGAATTTATGGGATCACATCATTAACATAGATAACTATGAGTTGCCTCCCATAAAACACTTGGTTTATTGTCGTCAGCCCGACTTTCCCAATCTTTACTCTGGGTGACCTAACATTACAACCTCTTTAAAATCTGACCTTTTGACCATCAAAATATAGTTTCAATCTATGCTCATTTACTTTAAATATATTTCCAAATTTTGGATCTTCAATTTTAAGAACTCATATCGACAAACTTTGACAACATTGAATAGCCCGAACCACATAAACTTAAGCTTTCCAGGGAATACTTTCCTGTCCAGGCTCAAATTCCTTTTTTATCGACTTTCGATCCTGCTATTCTTTCATTTTCTCTTTGTGTATCTTAGCACTATCATAAAATTCATTTATAATTTCTTCAAGCTCATTCAGTTGCAATAACTTTTCTTACCAGCATCTTTTAAATTAAAATTAAACTCCATAATAGCCCAATAATCTTTATGCTTCAATTCTTCTGTTAAGTGACAAATCTTCCCAAAAACTAATCTATATGGGGACAATCTTATGGATGTTTTATAAGCTATCATTTAAGCTCATATTAAAGTATCTAATCTAGCAAACCAATTCATTTTACTAGGATTTAGTTTATTTGGAAATTCTTTTAATTTCATGATTACTGCTAGACCACTAGTTTGGGGATGACAAGCGGTAAAAATCCTATGGATAATATCATACTTTTCAACCAATTTTTCAATTCTCTTATTCCAAAAATGTGATCCTCCATCAGTAATGATTACTCTTGGTATTCCACATCTTGTAAAAATATTTTTTATTAAAATTTTTGAAATACTCTGAGCATCACATCGAGGTAAAGCTATTGCTTCAATCTACTTTGATACATAGTCTACTGCAATTAATATATATATATATATATATATATATATATGTGTGTGTGTGTGTGTGTGTATATATCCAAATGAAGGTATAAATGGTCCCATAAAATCTAATTTCCAAGCATAAAAAATTTCAACTTCCAAAGTAAAATTCAAGGGCATTTCATTACTTTGTGAAATATTGACTGCTCGGTGACATTGATCACATGTTTATATATATATATATATATATATATATATATATTAACATCTCTAAATAGCGTAGGCCAATAAAATTCAGATTATAAAATTTTATGATCAGTTCTATCAATTCCAAAATGACCCGTAAATTTAGAATCATGACATTTTGTCTAATTTCTTCAATCTCTTCATAAGGCACACATCTCTGCATAACTAAATCTTTACATGGTCTATATAAATATGGGTCATCCTAAAAGTAAAAATTTGTTTCATAAATATATTTTCTTTCTTGTGGTTTCGTAAATACTGATGGTAAAATACCACTAACAATGTAGTTTACTTTATCAGCGTATGATGGTATATCCCATTCATTAACTGTATAAAGTTGTTTGACAAATAATTTTATTAATTTCTTTTTCAAGAGCAATTGTATCTTCTTGTTTCAGCCTAGATAAATGATCAGTTATTTTATTATCAGACCTTGTCCCATCTACTACCACAAAATCAAACCCTTGCATCAAAAGTATGCATCTAATTAATCATGTTTTCACATCCTTCTTTTGCATCAATTATTTTATAGTAGAATGGTTTGTATGGTTCCAATCATATATGAACTAAACTTATCAAAAATATAAACAATAACTCTTTCTCATTAATAGTATAATTAATTTGGCCATCATTTAGAGTTTTATTAGCATAACATGTAACATTAATTTTTTTTTCATATCTTTCCCTAAAATAGCTCAATTTGCATAATCACTTGCATCACACATTATCTCGAATGGTTTCTCCCAATTAGGTGAAATAATTAAAAGGGCAGTGATTAATTTTTTCTTTAATAATTCAAAGGCATTAAGGCACTGTTGATTAAAATCAAATTTTATGTTTTTTTCCAAAATTTGGCATAAAGGATTGTAATTTTTGAAAAATCTTTTATATACCTTCTATAAAAACCAACATGTCCTAAATAACTTCTTGCCCCTCTTAAAGTAGTAAGTGGAGGTAGTTTAGCTTTAACTTAAATTTATGCTAGATCTACTTCCATGCAATTTTTAAAAATTTTATGCCTAAGTGCAATTCCTCCTACAACCAAGAATTGACATTTTTCCCAATTTAACACAAAATTTGTCTTTTCACATCATTCTAGAACTTTCTCTAACTGATTTAGACATGATTCAAATGAAGCTCCAAACATAATAAAATTATTCATAAAGACTTCTATCCCTTTGTCAATTAAATCACTAAAAATTGACATCATACATCATTGAAATGTTACAGGTGCATTACATAAATCAAAGGGCATTCATTGAAAAAAAAAAGTACCACAAGGACTAGTAATTGTTGTCTTCTCTTTATCCTTAGGAACAATAAGAATTTGATGGTAACAGGTATATCCATCTATAAAACAAACATATTTGTGCCCAGCTAACCTATCCATCATTTGGTCCAAAAAAGGTAAAGGAAAGTGATCTTTCCTAATGGTTGCATTTAATTTTCTATAATCAATGCAGATTCTCCAACCAGTGACTTGTCTTGTTGGTATTAATTTATTATTCTCATTTGTCATAATAGTCACACCCCCTTTATTAAGAACGTAGTGAATTGGACTTACCCAAGTACTTTCTGAAGTAAGATATATTATTCCAGCGACTAACCATTTTAAAATTTCTTTTTTAACAACTTTTTTCATCATAGGGTTTAATCTCCTTTCAGGATCATCTTTTGGTTCATGATGTTCTTCCAATAGATGTCTGTGCATACAAATCAAAGAACTGATTCCTTTGATATCAACTAATGTCCATCTAAAGGCTTTCCTATATATTTATAAGGTTTCCAACAAATTTTGTTCTTGTGCTTAAGTTAATTCTGAGGATACGATAATAGGTAATATTGATAAATCTCCTAAAAAGGCCTATTTTAAAATTGTAGTAAGTATTTTGATTTCTAATTCAGAAGGTTTCACACTCAAAGAAATCATATTTCTATCAATATTTGTAGTATCTAACGATTTAAATTGTTCCTGATCATAGTCCAATTCTTCATTACTCACTTTTATAGATTTAACTTAAATTATATCCTCATCTTCATACTCCAAATTTTCTTCTTCAGTTTTCTTTTCAAATGTATCTGTGAAATGTTTATTACTTAAATAATCATTAATATTCATTTTGAAGCATTCATCATCTCTTCGTTTTGCTGGGTAGCTCATTAATTTTGATATATTAAATGTAACTTCTTGATTACTGACTCTCATTATTAACTCCGTTCTTGACATCTATCAAAGCTCTTCCAGTGGCAAGAAATGATTTTTCTAAAATGATAGGAATTTCTTTATCTTCCTCTATATCTAACACAATAAAATCCATAGGAATAATAAATTTATCAACATTCACTAAAACATCTTCTACAACTCTTTTAGGTGAAATTTCTCCTAAACCCAACCATTTGAAAATTGATAGAGACATAAGATACTGGCTCCCAAATCACATAATGTTTTTCCAAAAAATATTTTGCCAATAACACAAGGAGTAGTAAGACAACCAGGATCCTTAAGTTTTTCTGGAAGCTTTTTCTGAATTATGGCACTACACTTCTCACTAAGTTCAACAATCTCATTATCTATAAACATCACATAGCATGGAACATTTATAATTAGTTTCCTCAATATTTTTAAGAATTTCATAAATTTCTTATCTCTATGTTACTGTTTAAATCTATGAAGAAGTGGAGGTGGTGGTCTTTTTATAGTAATTTTCATTGGTTTAATAGGATATTCTAAAACAAGATGAAAATCTTCGCTAGAATTTTAATTTTCCACTCCTTCTTTCTTAACTTAAATCTCTTTTTGAAATTTTGTTTCTATTTTTTCCCACTTCTTAGTTGAATAGCCTTATTTTGCTCTTTATTCTGATCTTTTGGAGTAACTTCAACATTACTATGCAAAGTTCCTGAAGGTTTATTGTGAAGTGCAGTAGCAATATAACTCAACTGATTTTCCAAGTTTTTAATTGAAGCTCCTTGACTTTGTAATTGATTTCCCATTTGCAATATTAATTCTTCAATTGATAATTCCTTAATTTGTGAATTGTTATTAAAACCTAAAGGATAATAAAGTTTATAATTAGGAATTCCCTGGTTGTTGGAATATCCTAAAGAGTTCACAGGATTTTTCCCTCATTGTGGAATTACAATATTAGAGTTATTATTATTCCAACTAAATTTAGGGTGATTTTTCTAACTAGAATTATAATAATTTGAATAAGGATTATTAGTTTGGTTATTTATTTCCTTTAAAGTTTCATATGATGATTGAGAATCTATCATTTGTTCCAATGAATTTTTCACAAGCACAGGAAGTGTCTGAGAATAATTCGTCCCATATTGATCTATCTTCTATGATATTGCAGCAATTTGAGAAGCCAAAATAGATATTGCATCAGAATCATGAATACTAGCTACTCTTTTTGGAGTTACCCTTTCAAAGGGCCTTTAAAAATTATTAGTAGTCATCTCTTCATTTAAAGAATATGCTTCATCAAATGGTTTTGACATCAATGATCCACCAGAAGCAACATCAATTATAGATCTAAGAGATCCAACTAATACATTATAAAATTTTTGAATTATTAACCAATCTAGTAACACATGGTTTGGACACTTCCTAAGGAGATCTTTAAATAATTCCCAAGCTTCATATATTAATTCTCATTCAAATTGACAAAAAAGATATGATATCATTTCTAGCCTTTGTAGTTTTTTATGGTGAGATATATTTAGATAAAGATTTTTCTGATAATTCTCCCCAAGTTTGAATAGATCTAGGTGCTAAAGAGTTTATCCACATCTTAGCTTTATCCCTTAATTAAAATGGAAAAAGTCTAAATTTGACAACATCATTTGATACTCCATCATATTTAAATGTAGCACACAATTCTAAAAACTAGAAAGATGTAAGTTAGGATCTTCAATCGGTGTTCCCACAAACTGTTTATTCTATACCATTTAGATAATAACAGGTTTAAGCTTAAATGAATTAGCAGCTACAACAGAGTTTTTTATACTCAAATGAATTTTATCTGTTGTAGGATTAACATAATTTCTTAAAGGTCTCTGATGATATTCATTTTGAATTTCTTAATTATTTATGTTTGTAGCCATTTTATTCAAAATTTTCAATTCTTTTTAATGTTTTCATATTTTTTTAATAGTTCTTTATAACTTTGAACCGTAAGGCACTAAACCTTCAAATCTTAAACTAAGCATACAGAAATACAATAAGCAATTATAATAAGCAAACACACTAAAATATATAAAAATTTTTATTAAACTATGATTTTTCATAATATAAGTATTTTAGTTTAAAAAAAAATTTCTAAGTTATGAAGTATTTTACCGTTACCTCCTCGGCAATGATGCTAAAACATTGATGGGACGTTTTTATGTATGCATTGTAAATATCATTCAATACTACAAGACACACACGATAAAACAAGTAGTAAATGTGCAGATCGATCACAATAAAAATCACTTCAGTATAAATAGTTCTATATTTTAAAATCTTTAAGCTGCCAATTCTAGTAATTACGCAAGTATACATATTGCCCAAGTAATAAAGGGATCTAATTTAGTCATAAGTATCGATCCCACAATGAGGTGGAAATTCTTACGATTATAATGTAAAACACAATGTTCAAACTATAAAAACATATGTAAGAAAACAAATATAAAGTAAATTTAATGTATGCTAAAAGAACTAAGTTAACTAAGCTAAATTCTATACTTCAAAGTTAAACTTACTGAGACTATACAAAGCTTTGTAACGAAGAGTTCCAATTTAAGGAAGCAACCTTCCCCTTTACAATGAGTTTATGGTTAGTGAAGTAATTAAAATCATTTAAAATTATATATAAACATGCATTGTGCTAAATATGAGTAATCTTATTCTTTACTATCTGTCGAGTGCATAAAGAACATTGGCTAATCCAGAGTTTGGTCCTTAAATCTGTGGTTAAGTTGAAAGAATACTGGCCCCAACTCAAGAGCTGTCACTTCCCCCTCTCCTGAGAGCTAACAATCTCGCTTTAGTTTTCAAGTAACTGGACCAAATTGGGGATTTTATTCTATCACGTTAAAATCTCCAATCCTATGCTCATCAAAATATATTTTTCTATTTATTTGCACTTAACCACATGGACTACATTCTCATCCATGAAATTGAATGTGACTCTCACCTTGTTGTAGAAAGCATAGCCCTGTCGAATCTTATGTTTCTCAACAAAATTTAACATTTCAATTAGTCATATTGAAATGTAAATGAAAATTAGAGTTTGAGTCATCATAATTTATTGACATTTAAAACCTTGCACAACAGTATTAATTCTTCACAAAACCATATCTCATTGTAGGGAGAAGGAAAAAGAAGACTACTCAGATCTCATGTGGAGGATACGACAAAACATGGATTATATATATATAAATAAGTTTAAAAAATAAAGAAAGGAAAGAACACAAATTAACTCACACTCCTCCTCAAGCAAATCCTTTGAAGTTCCCTTGAAACACTTTCTCTCTTTACAATCACACTCAATTCTCTCTCAGAATTGTAATGAAGAATAAATCTCTCACCTTCCCTCTCCTCTTACAATCTCTAGAATAAACTCTTCTCCAAAACCTAACTCTCTATTCTCCTTCGAAACTTCACACGCTACCCCAAGATAAGACTCTTTAAACTTCTCAATAGGGTGCCAACCTTTTCTCCAAAGAAATTAAAAATTCCCTCCTTTCCTAAGAGGCGCACCTCCTCACATCAAGAGACAAATCCCTTCATCCAAAAGACATATATTTTGATTTAAGATCCTCTCCAAAGTGTCTAGATGCATTGAACTACTCCATGATGCGTTTTAATTACTTGGAGCCTTCTAGAACCTCAAAAATGGTCAATAACCACCATATATTCATTTATATTTATCTTTGGCACCTCTGACGCATGTTCTGACACCTCTAGCATATGTTCACTTGAGTTTTGCACTCCTCTCTAGATTCTAGAACTTCTGGCACCTCTGGCACCACTTCTATGTAAAATGGCACCTCTAGCGCCATTTTGTTGAAAAACTACATTTCGACTCTAAATTTCTTCCTTTTTCTCCAAATGCATAAAATCAATATACCTGCAATAAAACATGAAAATATCATTCTTTAAAGTGCAATATCACCACATTTAAGCATAAAATGTATACATAATATTTTATATTTATTTGGTTTATCACCTAGTCAACTTAGTTAGAGAATCCTTTTGAGATTTATGAGAGATTCCACCAATGAGTATGCAATTATCATCCTATAGATTTCTAAGTTGAATCAGGCCTTTTTTCTTTTTCCATGCTTTCTGAATTTTCCATTCAACCAATAACAGCTGCTATAAGACCTCCTCCTCAACATACTTGATACACCTAAAATATATAGTATTTTTATACACATTTTTATACCTATTTTTGAGATATTGCAATTTAATGGAAGGTATTTGTGTGTTTTTTTCAGGTACAACTAAAAATGTGAAAAATGGCAAAAGGAGTGAAAAATGATCAAATATGGAGCAAAAATGAAAAAATGGTGCAAAAGTATTTTGGCGCCTAAGTTCCAGATCCAACGCTCAAGCACCCGTGAAACAAAGAAGGCCACGCCTAAGCGCCAGAGGCCCCTCATTTAGGGCTAGTGATAGTTACTTGATAGTTTAATCCATTTTAACAAACTTTGAAGGGACATTTAAGGCACCTATTAGCTAAAGAGAGTGGTTATAACCACTAGAAATGAAAATTTGGTTAAAAGACTTGTGAAAGGAGGCATCCTTTAGAGAACACATCGAACTTGGACACTTTTTTAAGAGATACCAAGGCACCTCTTGGAAAACTATAAAAAGTGAGACTTGGGACTTTTTGAGAGGCTGCTTCTAGTCTCTTCAAGTGTTTTATTTAGATTCTTCTTTGTTGTGATTTTTGGGAGAGACTGTATGACGCCACATGAAGAGAAGAGAAGAGTGTTGTAAGAAGAGAAGAGATTCAAAGGAACTTCAAGAGTTTGGTGGAGGATCTGAGATAAGTTTCTATCTTTTTGTTATTGCATTTGGTTTTAATTGAGACTTTTTGTTGGTTTGACAATGATTTCTGTTTTTAAACTAAAGTGTCATTTTGTTCTCTCTATGAATTTTGAATTGTTATCTTTATCTTTTTTGTTAAAATGATAAGTAAATAAAGTATTGGATAGAAGTTATGGAGAGTATTGATCTTTATTATTTGAAGAAGTTGTGATGATTTAACTTCATGTACTTCATTTACTTCTTCATTTGGCCCATCGAGATGTTAAAACTTATTGTGAGAGCATGTAAGAACCGGGACGGTATTGTCTCAGTCAATAATTGGAAAGAATCACATGAGATTGTATGGATGAGAATGTAATTCATATGATTGAGTGCAAAGGTAGGAAAATATTCATTGATGAGTGTAGATTTAGAGGACTTTAAAGTGAGAGGTTAAAGCCCCCACAGGGAACTAATTTTTGAAGGGTGTAGAGTTAAAGGGCTTTAAAGTGACAGAATAAAGCCCCCAACTCGGTGTACTGTTTTATATTTTGATACTTGATGTTAGATCCCAGGTGGAGGGAATCGAGGGAACTCTAGAGTGAGACTCGTATCTTCCTTGCCTAGTTGGCCTTTAGAATTATTCAAACTTTAAATTAGTCAATATTCTTTATAGCATCTTTAATAAGGGAAAAGAATAATATTGCTTCTATTTGGCACAACACAATTTTGCATACTTTCATAACAGAATTTCTATACTTATTACTGATTCATGATAAGAAAAAATATATTTCATATTCAGTGCTTCTTATCTTACAAAAACTCATGTTATCTTTATAAGTTTTTATTATATTGTCAAAATATCAAAAATACCAAAAACAATTGAACTTTAATTACAGTGATAATATCTTTAGCTTAAGTAATTGTCTTTTTGAAATAGGAGTTTGTTACTTAATAGTGCATATTATTAAAATTCCCTATGGGTTCAACATTTGGGGCTTAATCAAAAAGTCCTATTTTTCTTGATAACGATACATATACTTGTGTAGTATCCAATACATACATACATATATATATATATATATATATATATATATATATATA
>JXCR01140429.1:14244-29361 GCA_002079205.1 Phalaenopsis hybrid cultivar
ATATATATATATATATATATATATATATATATATATATATATTAAATTAAAAATTAGAATTCTTATTTTCTTTAAGATCAAGTTTTTGGTACTGTTGCAAAATGAAGAATAAAATCACATACATTATATAATGTTACATATAAACAATCGGGATCATGTTTTTGGCGCCTTTGTCAGGGATTAAAATTAAGAAAAATTAAAAATTAGGATTGTAATTTGGATTTCAATTAAGATTTCAATTGAAATTGGGATTGAAATCAAGAAAAAATAAATTGTAATTTAATTTAAAACAAAATTTCTATTTAGAAAGCCTTTTTAAAACTTTATGAGTTTTTGTAAAAATATTTTAGTGTTGTATTTTTATATCATGTATCTTATTTTTGTTTTATGTTAATGTATATGTAGTTCAGGTTTTGAAGGACTAGTGTCCTACGATTCTGAATTTGAAAGAATTGTTAAGGAAATTAGAAAAACAAAAAGAAAAATTAAAATTTTGAAAAATATAAAAAATTACAGAAATGGCAGATCAAAATAATCAAAATGTTGAAGTTCATCAAGAATTTAGACCATTAAGAGATTATGCTAACCCTACGGTAGATGAACTTCATTATAGTATTCAAAAACCTAATGTAGGGGCTAATTTATTTGAGCTTAAAGTTGTTATTATCTAAATGGTATCAAATAATCAGTTTAGGAGATCACCAACTGAAGATCCAAATTTACATCTTGTTAATTTCTTAGAATTGTGCGCTACATTTAATATGATGGTGTATCAGATGACGCCGTAAGACTTAGGTTATTTCCTTTCTGACTAAGGAATAAAGCTAATATATGGTTGTATTCGTTAGCACTTGGATCTATCAGAACTTGGGGTGATTTAGCACAAAATTTTCTTGCTAAATATTTTCTATCATAAAAAATTGTGAAGCTTAAAAATGATATTACATCTTTTAATCAGTTTGAAGGAGAATCTATTCATGAAGCATGAGAACAATTTAAGGAACTCTTAAGAAAGTGTCCACACCATGCTATACCAGATTGGTTTATAATTCAAATTTATTATAATGGATTAGCTGGGTCTATTAGATCTATTATCGATGCCATTGCTGGTGGTTTACTGATATCAAAATCGTTTAATTAACCTTATGCTTTATTTGAGGAAATGGCTACCAATACTTTTCAATGGCCTTCTGAGAGGGTAAATCTTAAAAAAATAGCTAATATTCATTAATCTAATGCATTTGCTATGTTAGCAAATCAACTTGCTGCAATTTCAAGGAAGTTAGACTAATTTGGAATAAATTTTTCTCAACAAATTCCCATGATTGAAAAGAATTCATTAGGCCAAATGGTAGATTCTCAAGCATCATTAGAGACTTTGAATGCCATAAATAACAAGCCAAATAACCCATATGCAAATTATTATAACCCAGGTTGGAAGAATCATCCTAATTTTAACGGGAATAATACTTCATGTGGTAGAAAATCAATAATGGGGTAGCAACCAATTAAAACCATTGGGAAGCTGGAACAACCAAAAGAATAATAATAAAAGATCTACTTATCATCCAAGTTTCAATAGTAATCCACAATTTAAGGAGAAGAAGTTATCTATAGAAGAAGTGGTATTATAAATGGGAAATAAGTTACAAAGTCCAGGAGCTACAATTTGAAATATTGAGAATCAACTTGGACAAATAAAAAATTCATTAAGCAATAGATCTCAAGGAACACTTTCTAGAATACCGAAGTAAATCCAAAAGACCAGAATAAAGAGCAAGCAAAAGCCATTCAACTTAAAAGCAGAAGAGAGCTGACAGGTTTGGTTAAAAAAAAATGAAATAGAGAGAGAAGAAATTGAAGAATCAAAAGAGGACGTTCTGAAAGATTCATAAAAATCTATTTCTCCACTGAAAATTGATTTGGGAAAACCACCACCTCCATTTCCTCAGAGACTTTGTCAACAGAAGTTGGATAAGAGATTTTCAAAATTTATGGAAATTTTTAAGAAGCTTACAAATAATATTCTATTTGCAGAAGCCTTAGAAGAAATGCCAAGCTATGTGAAGTTTTTGAAGGATATTCTTAATAGAAAAAGGAAGTTTGAAGATAAAGAAACTGTTGCACTTAGTGAGGAGTGCAGTTCTATAATTCAGAAAAAGCTTCTTAAGAAGCTTAAAGATCCTGGTAGCTTTACAATTCCATGTGCAATAGGAGACAAACTTAATGTGAAAGCTTTATGTGATTTAAGTGCAAGCATTAATCTTATGCCATTATCAATATTTAAAAGTTTGGGATTAGGAGAAATAACCCGTACTACTGTAACTCTGTAGTTAGCAGATAGATTAATAACGTACCCTAAAGGAGTTATAGAAGATGTCTTAGTGAAAGTGGATCAATTTATCTTTCCTGTTGAATCATGGTGCTAGATATGGAGGAAGATAAAGAAATACCTATCATTTTGGGGAGACCTTTCCTAGCCATAGGAAGAGCAATGATTGATGTAAAGAAGGGGGAATTAACTATGTGCATCAATGATCAAATGATTACTTTCAACATTTCAAGATTAATGAAGAATCCTGTAAAAGGTAAAGATGATCAATGCAATAGAAGTAATGTTATAAGATATCTGAGTGAATATCATTTTAAAACAAATTATGAAGAAAATCTAAAATCAAAGATTTGGAACACAAGCAAGAAGAGGAATTAGATCTACCTGAATATCTTTATAAGGAAAATTCAAACTATGTTCGAGAAAGTTTTGAATTTTTGGACACAACAGAAAAAGATAAATCATTTTGTCCATCAATTGAAAAACTTTCAGAACTTGAGTTGAAATTACTACATTATCATTTAAAATATGCCTTTTTAGGTGATTCCTCTACTTTACCTGTTATAATTTTCTCAAAATTAATAATGGAAGAAGAAGGAAGATTGATGAAAATTTTAAAAAATTTTAAGAAAGCCTTTGGATGGACAATTGCTGATATTAAAGGAATCAGTCCTTCAATTTGTATGCATAGAATTCATATGGAAGAGAATAGCAAACGCAGGGTTGATCCTGAAAGGATATTGAATCATATGATGAAAAAGTTGTAAGAAAGAAATTTAAATGTGGTTATATGCTAGAATTATCTACCCTATTTCAGATAGTGCATGGGTTAGTCCAATTCACTACGTTCTTATGAAAAGAGGAGTAACTGTGTCTGTGAATGAACATAATGAGTTAATATGTACTAGACAAGTCACTGTGTGGTGAATATGCATTGATTATAGAAAATTAAATCTTGTCACTATGAAAGATCATTTTCCACTACCCTTTTTAGATCAAATGCTGGATAAACTAGCTGGGCATAAATACTTTTATATTTTGGAGGGATATACCAGTTATCACCAAATAGAAATAACTTCTGAGGATCAAGAGAAAACAACTTTTACCATTCCTTATGGTACATTTGCTTTTAGTAGAATGCCCTTTGGTTTATGTAATGCCCCTACTACATTTTAAAGATGTATGATGGCAATTTTTTGTGATTTANAAAATCCAGATCCGATCCTCAAAGGAGATTGAATCTTATTATGAAATAAGTTGTTAAGAAAGAAATTCTAAAGTGGTTAGATGTTGGAATTATCTACCTTATTTCAGATAAGGCATGGGTTAGTCCAATTCACTGTGTTCCTAAGAAAGGAGGAGTGACTGTGACTTTAAATGAGCATAATGAGTTAATACCTACTAGACAAGTTACAATGTGGCGAATATGCATTGATTATAGAAAAATAAATCTCACCACTAGAAAAGATCATTTTGCACTACCCTTTTTAGATCAAATGTTAGATAGACTAGCTTGGCATAAATACTTTTGTTTTCTGGATGGATATACTGGTTATCACCAAATTCAAATAACTCTTGAGGATCAAGAGAAAAAAATGTTTAACAGTCCGTATGGTACCATTTATTTTAGAAGAACACCCTTTGGTTTATGAAATGTCCCTGCTACATTTGAAAGATGTATGATAGCTATTTTCTGTGATTTAATTGAAAAATAGATTGAAGCCTTTATGGATGATTTTTCAATGTTTGGAACCTCATTTGACTTATGTTTAGAACATTTATAAAAAATTCTTAAGCACTGTGAAGAAACAAATTTAGTTCTTAATTGGAAAAATGTTAATTTATGGTAGCAGAAGGAATTGTATTAGGACATCAGATATCATAAAATGGTATGGAAGTAGATCCTGCTAAAAATCAAGTGATCAACAATTTACCTTATCCAATAAATTTAAGGGAAATTAGGAGTTTCTTAGGACAAGTTGGATTCTACATGTGATATATTAAAGACTTTTCAAAAATTGCTAAGCCTTTATGCCATTTACTGAAGAAAGATGCAATTTTCAATTTTCTTGAAGAGTACCTAAAAGCTTTTGAGTTATTAAAAGAAAAATTAGTCATTGCACCAATTATTATTGCCCCAGATTGGGAAAAATCTTTTAAATTAATGTGTGATGCTAGTGATTATGGCTATTAGAGCTGTTTTAGGACGAAAACATGATAAAATTTTCAAAGTTATCTACTATGCTAGTAGAACTCTTAATGAAGCTCAAATAAATTATACAACAACTAAAAAAGAGTTATTAGTAATAGTTTATATTTTTGATAAAATTAGATCATATTTAATTGTAAATCGTTGTGTAGTGCATACAGATTATTCTGCTATTAAGTATTTAATAATAAAGAAGAATGCTAAACCAAGATTTATTAGATGGGTTCTACTTTTGCAAGAGTTTGAATTTATAATAGTAGATCAGAATGAAACTGAAAATCAAATTGTTGAACATCTATCCAGACTTGAATAAAAAAACCACTTTATTTTAAAAAATAAATTAATGAACATTTTCTTGGTGAAAAACTGTTCAACATTCATGAGTGGCGTGTTTCGTGGTATGCCGAGACTGTAAACTTTCTTGTTAGTGATATTATACCCTATGGAATGACATACCAATAGAAGAGGAAATTTATATCTGTATTTTTAGGATGACCCATTTTTATATAAATAAGGGTAGGATCTTATTATTCGAAAATGTGTGCCTTTAGAAGAAACTTATGAAATTATTTAAAAGTGTCATAATTCTCATTTTAGGGGACATTTTGGTGTTTATAAAATAGCATACAAAATTTTACAATCTGGATTTTATTGGCCTACTATCTTTAAAGATGTTAATGCTTTTATCAAAACTTGTGATAGATGTCAACGTGTAGGCAATATTTCTAGAAGAAATAAGATGCCCCACAACTATATGTTGGAAGTTGAATTATTTGATATTTTGGGATTAGATTTCATGGGACCATTTATACCATCTTTCGAAAATTTATATATATTGTTAGCAGTGGACTATGTATCCAAATGGATCGAAGCTATAGCTTTATCTCGATGTGATGCTCAAAGTGTTGCAAAATTTTTAAGGACAAATATATTTTGTAGATTTGGGATGCCGAGAGTGATCATAAGTGACAGTGAAGTCATTTCAGAAATGTCATAATGGAGAAGTTATTAAAGAAATAGCATATAAAGCATATAATTGCTTCTGCTTATCATCCTCAGACAAATGGTTTGGCCGAATTAGCCAATCGTGAAATTAAAAGAATTATGAAAAAATTTGTGAATCCGACAAAAATAGATTGGTCATTCAAAATTGAGTATGCTTTGTGGGCTTATAGGACTGCATACAAAACTCATATAGGAATGTCCCCATATAAGCTAATATTTGGGNGTTTGAGATGACCCATTTTTATATAAATAAGGAAAGGACCTGATTATTCAAAGATGTGTACCATTAGAAGAAACTTGTGAGATTTTCCAAAAATGAGATAATTCTGATTTTGGGGGACATTTTGGTGTTGATAAAATAACATACAAAATTTTACAATCTCAGATTTTGGGGGACATTTTGGTGTTGATAAAACAACATACAAAATTCTACAATCTGGATTTTAATTAGCCTACAAATTTTTAGAGATGTTAATGCTTATATTAAAACTTGTGATAGATGTCAACGAGTAGGCAATATTTGAGATGTTAATTATTATATCAAAACTTACGATAGATGTCAAAGAGCAGGAAATATTTCTAGAAGAATTGAGATGCCCCTCAATTATATGCTAGAAATTGAAGTATTTGATGTTTGGGTACTAGATTTCATGGGACCATTTACACCATTTTTTGGAAATTTATACATTCTGTTAGCAGTGGACCATGTATCCTAATTGATAGAAGATGTTGCTTTACCTTGATGTGATGCTCAAAGTGTTGCAGAATTTTTGAAAACAAATATATTTTGTAGATTTGGGATGCTAGGAGTTATCATTACTGATGGTGGGAGTCAATTTAAAAATGCCATAATGGAGAAATTATTAAAGATTTATCACATAGGATTGCTACTGGTTATCATCCTCAAACAAGTGGTCTGGCTGAATTATCCAATCGAGAAATTAAAAGAATTATGGAAAAATTTGGGAATCTAACAAAAATGGATTGGTCAGTCAAACTTGACTATTCTTTTTGGGCTTATAGGACTGCATACAGAACTCCTATAGAAATGTCCCCATATAGGCTAATATTTGGGAAAGCTTGTCACTTACCAGTTGAACATGAGCATAAAGCATATTGGGCGATTAAAGAGTTCAATTATAATTTTAAAAATGTTGGTGAGAAAAGATTATTACAATTAAATGAGTTTGAAGAGATAAGGAATGAATCTTACAAGAGTGCTAAAATTTAAAAAGAAAAGATGAAGATGTGGCATGATCAAAGGATTCTTACTAAAAATTTTCAGTCACAGCAACAAGTTTTGCTATATAATTCTAGGTTAAGATTATTTCCAGGCAAACTTAAGTCCAGGTGGACGGGCCCATTTATTGTGATTAAAGTTTATCCTTATGGAGCTGTGGATATTAAAGATCCTAAGTGTGAGAAAATATTTAAAGTTAATGGACATAAACTGAAACCTTATTTTATAGGGGATAAGCATAAGTTTAATGATGGAATGATGTTGGGTCAACCAGAGTAAGCACTTGTTACGTCGGCCTGACGACGTAAAACCAAGCGCTTTGTGGGAGGCAACCCATAGTTATCAGTGTGTTTTTATNGGAGTTCAATTTCAATTTAAAGGATGCTGGTGAGAAAATGTTATTATAATTAGATGATCTTGAAGAAATAAGGAATGAATCTTATAAGAGTGCTAAAATTTACAAAGAAAAGATGAAAATGTGGCATGATCGGAGGATTCTTATTAGAAATTTTCAGTCAGGGTAACAAGTTTTGCTAAATAATGCAAGGTTAAGATTATTTCCAGGCAAACTTAAATCCAGGTGGATAGACCCATTTGTTGTGATAAAAGTTTATCCTAATGGAGTTGTGGATATTAAAGATCTTAAATCTGAGAAAATAATTAAAATGATTGATCATAGAATGAAACCCTTTTTTTATAGGGGATCAACTTATATTAAACAATCATATGATGTTGGGTCAACCAGAATAAGCAATGGTTACATCGGGTTGATGACGTAAAACCAAGTGTTCTGTGGGAGCCAACCCATAGTTATCAGTGTGCTTTTGTTTTGAATGTTTTTTGTGTGTGATTAAGAAAATTTGGGTAGTAATGATTTTAAGACTTTATTATGTGACTTAGACATGTTAGAATGAGTATTTGGATGTTAAGTTGCCCTATGCTAAATCAAGCACTGGCGCTTAAATGTGGACAATAAAAATCATGTGCGAATTTTTATTTCTAGAAAATTTAACCATGAATTGGTTGACTTGAACATTCCATGGTAGTTCTAGGATCTGTCTAGGAGTTGTAGAAAGAATTTTGGCCTATAATTAGAAGGGTTTTATAAAGGATTTTCACCATAATTGAAATTCTAACCCTGGAATTCTAAGAGAAAGAGAGATTTGGAGCAAATGACTTCATGAGAGATGGATTTGAAAAAAAAAGAGGTTATGAGGAAGAAATTCATTTGTCAGAGTGCACAAGAGATGTATAACGGTTTCTTAGCTGTTAGTATTAAAGGAATAACGGAAAAGATCAACAAAATTGAGGTTGATGTGGCTTCAATTGAAGGTAAATGAAGTTAATGCACATCTAGATCATATTGGATGACAATTAAAAATGCAATTTAGCCGTACTAGTTATATAGAGGAAGCAGATAAGGCAATGTATCTTATGCAGAAATGGATTGAAGAAGATAGTATCAAAGTTCGTCACCATCGCCCGTTTTATCAACTTTATATTCCAAATGCCCAAGAAGAGACTAATGAGAGATAGGAATTTGTTCCAACAAATGAAGAATGGAATTAAGTTCTACGCTAAGATTTTCTTGTTAGGAATTGTTTTATGTGTTAGTGTTAGGTATTATTTTTAGTGTTTATATGATTATTTGTGTAAGTTTTTATATTGTTTCTATTTAGGAAATTTTCTCATCCAAGACTCTTTAGAATGATAATTATGTGTTGAATGTTGTTTG
Source organism: Phalaenopsis hybrid cultivar (assembly GCA_002079205.1). Taxonomy (NCBI): domain Eukaryota; kingdom Viridiplantae; phylum Streptophyta; class Magnoliopsida; order Asparagales; family Orchidaceae; genus Phalaenopsis; species Phalaenopsis hybrid cultivar. The sequence goes on from JXCR01140429.1 coordinate 22,766, forward strand.
TAACAATTCGTGAATGAATGAAAGTGTTTGTTTGTAAAAATTTTGGGTTATTTTTACTTCGAATTGAATTAGTAATACTAAAGAATTTTGAGATAGAAGAGAGTTAAAGGAGAAGAAAATAGTTATTCAAGTGTTATAAGACCATTTAGGGGTGGTTTAATTAGGCTAATATTGCATTTTACTTAAGATAAAAAATAACAAAAATCATGCACTGGCGCCTAAGCGCCACAACCACGCACTTAACTGCGAGGCAACCTGAGAGGCAGGCGCCTAAGCGTCAAATATCCGCGATTAAACTTCGGTTAACAAAAACTGGTGCGCAAATGGTTAAAAGTGAAAAATAACCCTAAAAATTTTCACTTTCGCTCTAGCCATCGTCTTCTTCCTCCGACGTTCACAATTTTAAGTTTAGGGCAAACCTTATTTTGGAGATTTCTTGGTGAATTCAAGCAAAATTTGCTAGATTTGGATTTTTTGAGGTAAGAGCTTCACTTCTGTAGAAAATTTGGATTTTCACCATATATTTTTAGTACATTTGGAGATACCCAAAAATCACTATTCATGGTAAAAATTGGAGAAAAATCTATGAAAATTACATAGAAATTGTAGTTTAAGCTTATAGGAGTTGAGTTTAGTAGTTTAAACTTAATTCATGGATTTATTTTGGAATTTTTGAAAATTTTAGAAATGGAACCAAGAATGAAGAGGAGCAAGGGGAAGTTCCATTTCGATTTGAGTAAATTTGTGAGTTGAAAAGCTCAAGATCTTTGTAGTGATGCTCTGCAATCATGAAAACTTATACAGAAGCGATGTTTTAAAAATCTAAGAGGACCTGTTGAGTATTTACTTATTTGTCAACAATGGGAACGATTCTGTTATTTTTCTGCTGTAGCAGTGATTTCTATAGCTCAGGAGTTTTATGCATATCTCCCATAGGAAGAAGAAGATTGAGTTAAGTTTAGAGGAAAATTAGTACCATTCTCACCAGAGGTAATTAACATGGTTTACCAGTTGCCCCTCGATACTTTGTGTTTTTATTCTAACTATAGTTCTACTGAGACAAAATTGGACGAGATTATTTCATATTTAACTGTTGAAAGAGGACCTTGGAAGATTACAAATGTAATGTGAGTCAACTTTTCCACTTAAAGTTAAATGCCACCTCGAAGGCATGAAATTAATTTATTTCATCTCATCTACTACCGACCAATCATCTTAGTGAAGTTACTAGAGAAAGAGCGACGCTAAATTATTATATTCAGCAGTTTAAGCCTATCAACATTGGGACACTTATCTACCAGACTATCATTAATTCTGCTACTACTACAGGTTTGGGGTTTGCTTCCTTAATCTTTTCTTTGTGTGAGCAAGTAGGAGTTAGATATGATAGTTGGGAAGAATTGCTACTACCTCTAAAGCCCATTACTAGTGTGAATGAGAAATTATATTCGGAGCATTCCATTTTTGGCTGGAGAGGAGGATTTTAACGGAGTTATGGAATGATAACATCTGCTGCTTCTACCTCTGGTGCTTCTACATCTAGACCATCTACCTCGAGACCATCTACATCCAGAGGTCAGTCTACTGAATCTCAAGATCAATTATTGAAAAGGATGATGGATAATCTTAATTTTAATACAGATAAGATAGAAAATTTTGTAAATCATATTAATGGATATGTTATAAGACATAGTGATTATGAGGAGAAATTTCACTCATCTTTGGAGAGCCCCATTAGGGGTAACCAAGGAGTGGAATTCCCTTCATATCCAAAATATCCTGACTATGAGCCTGCAACTTTTTAGAATAGCGTTGACACTAATGATGATGATGAGCATGAGGACTAAGGTTATTTTAAATTTGTAATAATTTGAAATATTGTATTGTGTGAACTTGCTACTATTGTACTTTATGTTGTTGTTGTTGTAGATTTTTTGTTGTGTTGAGGTGTTTTGATTAATTGTTAATATAATAGTTGTGTTTTGTGTTTTGTTTTTAGTATTGTGATTAGATTTTGGGGTATTAGTTGTGTGAAGTAAGATGTGTAGTGTGCTTTAGTTAATCGGCATTGAACTTATTTTTGAGTTTTAAGAAAATTAAAAATCTTACTAGCTTCAGTTTTAACTTCAATATCAAAAATTGCTACCCTGTCTTTTTTTTTAATATTAGTGTGTTTGATTTTATGTTGAGATTGTGAAGTCAAAGTCAGTGTGCTTGTTTGCTTATATGTTGTTACCCACTACTTAGAAGTCTTCTGAATCTCTACATGATAAATTAAAATTAAAATGATAAAAATTTGAAAAAAAATATTTTTACTCCTGTTTTAAATTTTTGTACTTGTATCAATAGGGAGTAAAAATTCCTGTAAGTGTGTTATTTTAATTTTCATTTTTGCTTATATATATTTGATGCTAAAATGTTAAATCTTGTTAAAAATTTAAGTTTGGGGGGAATGAAATTATTTTTCAAAACTTATTTTATTTTTTCTCAAATATGCTACAAGTGAATTTGATTTGAAAAAAAAATGATCATGTATATGAAGTTATATTAGGGAAGTAAAATTTTAATTATAGCAATGAGTAAGAAAATTTAGTCAAAATTTTATAAGTGATATAGAAAAATTTAAAGTTAAAAGTTATTAAATGTAGAAATGATAAATATTGTGTAACTATCTTTAATAGGAGATATTGTATTTTTGAAAAATGTTGAAGGATTAGACTTTTATTTTTGAAACTTAATATTCTTTTATTAAAAAGAATTTTTATAAGCTATTATTATGTTTTTTTTATGTAAAAGAAAAATATCAATTTTTTACTTTAAGAATGGAGGACTGGAATTCAAAATTATTAAAGACTTATCCAGATATAGTAATTTTTGCCTAAAAAAAAGGAAAAAGAAAAAGAAAAATAAAAGAAAAAGTAGGAGAAGCTTAAGGATTAGTGCCTAATCAAAAATTGGTTCCACATCTGATCTTTTTAAAGTATAAGACTTGAGAAACTCTTAAGCATAAGGATAAAATATAGTAAGTAAAATTATACTTAATAAAAATTTTTAAGTGAAGGAAATAAAATGCCTAAATTATATATTTGGAAAATCTACAAGTATTTTTGAATTAGATAGGAACTCATATTTTTTCATACTTCTTCACTTTAAAAATTTCTAAACTTTAAGTTGGTCTCATTCACTGGAATTTTTTCTAAGTTAGACTACTATATTTCTTAAACAAAATTTTAGAACCTCTTAAAGAAACTCATATACATAATCATACTTATTTAGTTTTTAAAGATTGAAGTGTCACTTGAGAATAAGTAACATTTTATGTTTGGGGGATTTTGGTACATCTAAAATATATAGTATTTTTATACACATTTTTATAACTATTTTTTGAGATATTGTGTTTAATGGAAGGTATTTGTGTGTTTCTTCAGGTATAACTAAAAAGGTGAAAAATGGCAAAAGGAGTGAAAAATGATCAAATATGGAATAAAAATGAAAAAATGTTGAAAATTTGGCACCTAAGTGTCAGATCCGGCGCTTAAGCGCCCGTGAATTAGAGAAGGTCACGCCTAAGCGTCAGAGGCCTCGCGCTTAAGCGCCATTGACAGTTACTTCACGTGTTAATTAATTTTGACAAATTTTGAAGGGACATTTGAGACACCTAATGGCTAAAGAGGGTAGTTAAAACCCCTAGAAACAAAAAAATGGTTATGAAAGGAGGCAACCTTTGGAGAATACATAGAATTTGGACACATTTTGATGAGATACCAAGGCACCTCTTGGAAATTTATGAAAAGAGAGGCTTGAGACTTTTTGAGGGGCTGCTTCTTATCTCTCCAAGTGTTTCAATTAGATTCTTCTTTGTTGTGATTTCTGGGAGAGATTATAAGACGCCAATATCTACCTTTATTTTAGTTTTAGTTTCTAGTTTTTGAGAGTTAAGAGTGTTGTAAGAAGAGAAGAGATTCAAAAGAATTTCAAGAGTTTGGTAGAGAATTTGAGATAAGTTTCTATCTTTTTGTTACTACATTTGGTTTTAAATTAGACTTCTTGTTGGTTTGACAATGATTCATGCTTTTAATCTAAAGTGTAGTTTTATTTTCTCCATAAATTCTAAGTAGTTTTCTTCATCTTTTTCATTAAAATGATAAGTAAATAAAGTATTAGATGGAAGTTATGGAGAGTATTGATCTTTAATGTTGGAAGAAGTTGTAATGATTTAACTCCATGTACATCATTTACTTCTTGATTTTACCCATCGAGATGTTAAAATTGTTGTGAGAACATGTAAGAACTGGGATGGTATTGTCTTAGTCAACAATTGGAAATAATTACATGAGATTGTATGAATGAGAATGTAATTCATATGATTAAGTGCAAATAAATTGGGAAATAATCTTTGAAGGGTGTAGAGTTAGAGGAATTTAAAGTGATAGGTTAAAGCCCCCAACTTAGTGTATTGTTTTAGGTTTTGATACGCGATGTTAATCCTTAGGTGGAGGGAATCGAGGGAACTCTAGAGTGAGAGCTGGTATCTTCCCTCCCTAGCCGATCTTCAAAACTATTCAAACTTTAAATTAGCCAATGTTATTAATAGCATCTCTAGTAAGGGTAAATAATAATATTGCTCCTATTTGACACAACGCAATTTTGCATACTTCCACAACATAATTCCTATACTTATTACTGATTCATGATAAAGAAAAAGATATTTAATATTCAGTGCTTCTTATCTTACAAAGACTCAAGTTATCTTTAGAAGTGGTTATTATATTGTCAAACAATCAAAAATACAAAAAAGAATTGAACTTTAATTACTGTGAAAATATCTTTAGTTTAAGTAATTGTCTTTTTGAAATAGAAGTTTGTTACTTAATAGTTCATATTGTGAACAATCCCTGTGGGTTCGATATTCGTTGCTTAATAAAAAAGTCTTATATTACTTGATGACGATACGTATACTTGCGTAGAATCCCAATATATATTAAAATTAAAAAGTAGAATTTTTATTTTCTTCAGGATCAAGTTTTTGGTGTTGTTACAAAGTAGGAAAGATAAGTGAAGAATATAGTCTCATACATCATTATACAATTGCATATAAACAATCGGGATTCATACTCTCTAAGAGAACCGAGGGGTGAAGATGCATCAACCTGGACCACTCGATCTTGTGGCTATGGGACATTTTTCAATGGATCCGATACAAAAAAAGGTTCCTACACATGGGTAGTGCTAATATGATTTGACAAAATAATATGGTGCTCTAATTTAGAAATATGTTTTGGGTGGCAGGCAACCTCCATCTCAAGGGGTAATACAGTATCTTATGTAATTAGTAGGGGATCCTGAATTTGTACAGGAGAAGGATGGGGAACTGAGTGTTGAGTTACATTAGCTTCCTCATTATTTTTTTTTTCCAGAGAGGCAACATCAGTCATATGAGCTGATGAAACAGCCTTCAGGTTAAGGATGCTGTCTGTAACACCTGCTATTAGTATGGCTAACCATCTTACAATGACTAGAATAATAGGGCATTTGCTCCACCACTATCTTTTGCTAATAGTGAGGTGTTCCTAAGCATATTTCATAAACATTAGGGAGTACAATATCCCTTTTAACCAGCATCCTCTAAAAGCCCGAGACAGATTAAATGTGGGAATATCAAGTTTCATTGGCCTACCCAAGGCAGTCCCAATGGTGAACATGGCTTTGTGGTTAAAGTAGTGCAATCTAAGGCTAGGGAGTTTGAAATAGATTGGCACAATGGGAGGCACTTGTGTTGGATCAAAGTCTCACTAGCTTCATATAAGTATCATTAATAAGGAGATATTTCTTTGAGAACAACCTTGCATAATCCTCTTCTTTGGCTAATTGAATCATGAGACATATGCCATCTAATATACCAACCTTACATGCTCCTAAGAGTTTAAGGTTTTCAAAAACCTTCATAATATACTCTATTTTGGGATGCCCAAGCTGGAACTTCACAATTAAAGTTAATTTGCAAGCCCCAATTAAGACTTGTGATTTCTTGGTTTGAAAAAAAGATGGTTGGTTTCTCAACCTTCTTGCAAAGTTCTTTAATGGATGGGCAGTTCCTTTTACCCTTAGCAGAATCATGGTAAGCTTGTGGGAAAACCAGATTTTCAGGAGAGTGAAGGGCACTAAAACCTATACCAAGAATGCAAAAATAAGTAGCCTTACTCAACTGTATGTTAGTTTCCAAGCTGAGCGAGGGATTAGATGAATCCATAGCTCAGTAAGGATCAGTAAAATGAAGTTAGAACCAAAAGAACCAGCAAATGAAAGCATAAAGAAAAAGAAGCCAAGAAGGAAGTGAAAAACCAGATGCAAGCGCAAAAAAACACCCAATAAAACAGTAAACCCAAGCAAGAAAACTAAAAAAATGTCAGGCGAGGAAAGGGAAAAATGCACAATTAGGATCACAAGACCAAGAGAACTAGCTTAAGAGTGCACCACAAGCACCCAAGGAGAGCAACTAGTTGTCAGCAGCCTACCAGTGGAATAGAAGCGAAGCACCATGAAAGACCAAACCATAACAATTGTTGCCATTCATACAGATATATATATATATATAT
>JXCR01140429.1:29974-58142 GCA_002079205.1 Phalaenopsis hybrid cultivar
TATATATGTGTATATATGTATATATATATATATATATATATATATATATATATATATATATATATATATATATATATATATATATATATATATATATATATGAGAACCCCTCATGGAATTTTATTAATAATTGGAAAAAATTAAAGTTTTCTGGATGTTAATCTTGCCAATCCTAAAATATAACTCACTCAAAAGAAAAACCTAAGGTTCTACCTCTAATTTATATTCACACTACAATTCCAGTCTAAATAAAGAAAAAACCAAAATAGAAGGGCTCAGTATCTGAGGTAAGGAAGCTCTAAAATGTTCCCCAGCAACAATTCTTCAGTTCCTTTGGAGGGAAAAGACCCACAGTAATTCAATTGGTACATACCTTTGACAGCGAATGTGTCGGCTTGTTCCCTTCCTCGTAAATAAAACTCCACTCAATAGTTAGCTTCAGCTTGTCAATAGATCTCAAGATTCTATTTTGAAAAAAATCAATATTCCATGGTGGCTCTTCTTTTCTCAGAGTGAAATCAAACAATAGAAATGAATCAACCTCAACTTGCAGAAAAGACCATTTAGCAAAACCAACAATAACAACTGCTAACTAAACATCCCTACATTTGTCTTCCAGAGTATGTGGTGATGCATAATAGCACATGAATTTTCCATATCATCCCTGAAAACTCCTCCAGCACCAATAATATCCTTTCCCCAACTTCTATCAGTATTTACCTTAACCCAATGTGGTGAATGAGGCAACCATCTCACCAACTTGGCAATAATAGAGAAATTTCCAATTGTTGTATTACCCACCATCTGTGGAAGGAGAATTCCTTCTTAGAATAACTTTTTATAATGATAGTTTGGTTATCTTATGAACATAAGACAAAATATTAGAAATAATCAAATTTATAGGAGTAGACACCCCATGATGTTTGCATGAATTAAGGATCATCCATATAAACCACATAGATATAAGAATATCTCCATAAAATGATGCACTCTGTTAATAACATTCCATGTATCACAACATTTATTTAGATCCCTCCACATAAGAGGAATAATTGTTTGAAATAATCCCTAATTGATTTCCAAATCTGCAGAGTAAAGATACAGTTAAAATATATATGACATGATGTTTCTTCATCCCTCCCGCATAGATGACATTGGGAAGCAACTTTCAAACCCTTTAATTTGAGCATCTCATCATAAGGCACAAGCTTATGGAAATTTCTCCAAATTAAGAATGACATGCATGGGGTTAAAGCTTTAAACCAAATTTTGGTTCTCCAACTTACCTGATCAAATTGATGTAGCTCATCATAAAGGAATTTAGAAATAGATTCATTATTTGGAGTTTTAAGAAGCATGGCATCTTTTTTATTCATGTTTTATTAGGATTTTGGAAATATAATCAGCCTTATTTCCCACATGTTCCCTGAGTAAGGAAAAATTCCATTCCTCATCATTTCAAAATTCAGTTACCACCCAATTGACAGTAACTCCAAAAAAGTAGGATTCCAGCTCCTCACCATCCCACTAGTCATTCCAAAATGATACATTCCCCTATCCAATATCCTAATATACATATTTCGATGCAATCAATCTTGAATTTAAAAGAGTTTTCTAGAGTTTAGAATCCCCCACGTTCAAAACCACAAAATAAGGATGAGAAAAGGTGCAATATTTCTAATGTAAAAACTTAAACTATAGTGATTCATCCTTCCTAAATTTAAACCATATCTTTATATGGTTGATTTCACCAAATTGGTGGAGTTCCATGAACCCCAAGCCAAATGCAAACAAAGGCATACATAGTTTTTTTCATCCCATCCAAATTTTATTTGATTTGCCACCAACCCATAGAAACCTATTGAAACATATCTCGAGAGCAACTTAGGTATTCTATTTAAGTCATAAAACCTGCAAAACATTGAGTGGAACTATCTAGTAGTTATTCTTATGTGGAACTACTTGTGTGTGTGTGTGTTTGTTTTGAAACCAGATTTGTTCTGTAGACCATGCCCAAGGCATAGAGCATGAGAATCAAGGGAAAGAGAAAGAAAGAAAGAAATGCTACAATTCCTAATGTTTTTTGTCATATATGAAGCCCCAAGTTTTTTACTTCTTGAAAGCATAGCAGCAATAAAATGAATGACTCAAAATATAGAGCACAAGATGTGTTGTTGGATGTTTAGAGTGCGATGGAGATTTTTTTCTTCGCTCTTCCTTTTTCTTTTTGCTTTTTCTTCCACTTATTTTATTTTTTTTCCCTTTTGGCTTTTCGCAGATGGAGATTTTTTTCTTCGCTCTTCCTTTTTCTTTTTGCTTTTTCTTTCACTTATTTTATTTTTTTTTTCCCTTTTGGCTTTTCGCAGCTCTGTTTTTTGTTAATATGTTTAGAATTTTCTCCCCTTTTGGTATGTTACTCATTCTGTTGGAGGCACTGTCCACGCTCACCATACTAATGTTGAAATCAGATATTTCTTGTAGATCATGCCCAAGGCAAAGAGTGTGAGAACCCAGGGAAAGAAAAAGGAGAGAAATGCTTGGCTTGAGGTGGGGGGAGGGTGGTGGGAAAATGTGTTTTCGGGTTGTTTGGCCTTTCTTATTCCACTGAACTTTAGGATTACAAGAGAGGGGAATGTGAGAGTTCTTTCTACATATGAGACTGAATGGATAGCCCAAAAGAGGGGCGGGTGAAGGAGTGTTCCCGGGCTCTGGCTTTTTTTATTCCACTAAGCCATATGGGACTAAAAGGATAGACCAAGAGAGCCATATTTAATATTACAGGCTTTACTATTTATAGAAGAGGAAAATATAGAAAATAATATTACAAACTTATCCTTTCATTATGCAGGGTGATACAAGCTATTTTGGGCTTTTGTGTTGGTGCATACCACTCGCCACCTCGTCGACCGCCGGATATGAGCTTTGGTTGGTGGCCAACTGAAAAGGTGGCCCGGTAGAATTAGGTCGGGTGGATGCAGGATGGGAAGAATTAGACCGCGTGGAAGCAAGCAAGGTGGAAGCATGCCTAGTGGAATTAGGCCGGCTGGAGTGCCGAGTGGAATTAGGCCGGCTGGAAAACTTGTTCCAGCTGGTTGGCTGAGACGCTATAGTCTTTCCAGCTGGTTGGCTGAGACGCTATAGTCTTTCATATAATATACATATTATAATCATTTAGACTTTTCTATCATGAACTGCATCATTTAAATATACGTAACTGTAACCGTGTGGTCATGCCTGGATTTTTTTCTCATTGTAATACAATTAGCAATCCAAGAATCACACATTAGTGAAATTATTTAACAAATAAAAAAAGCACACGAGAATTCTTTGTGCTTTTGAGTAAGATGGCAAATTTCATGGCTTTTATCTTGGGTTCCAGCCATGATTCCTGTAGATTAACAACCCTCTCGTACTTAGGTACAATAAAAACTTCACTGGTGTAATGGCGTGGCAAGATAAGGAGGTCAATCTAAATTTCAAGTTGTGCATGAGAAACGTTTCTCAAAAAGAAAAATTATCAGTGACAACTTGAGAAAAGCTTAGGGCCATTTTGGGATCATTTTATTATTTTCATATATATATATATATATATTATATATATATGTGTTTTTTTGCTTTTAATTTAAAAAAAAATTGTCTAATATGTTCAATTTATTTATTTTTAAAGTAAATCAACTTGATCTTAAAAACACTAAGAAAATATTTTAAATGCTTGGACTGCTTTTTAAAGCAATCTTATCCTATTTAAACATGCCAAATAAATTTTATTTTAAAATAAAATGCAAACAAAACAAAATAAAAGAAGAAAAAGTGATCCCAAACAAGCCCTTATCAATTTTATACTTAAACACTCAACAAACAATAAAAATAAAGTAATATTATTGGAAGTCCAACATGATTCTACATGTTTATGAAATCTACATCATCGATCAAACCAAATCAATAAGATTAATAATAGAAAGAGAAACATTACTAGAGAAAGAATGCTGTGGAAGTTATAAAAAGATTTGAGGCTTTAAAATAAGCAAATTCAAGTGACAACCAATACTTGTTGGCAAGAACAAATATAGGCACGCATCAAACTTTCAGTAAATTATAAAGAATACAAAGACTAAACACAAAGCTGAGAATTTAAAGGTATATAATTAGTAGGTATCGAACCAAACTCATCGCTATGGCTTACCCACGATCAACAGCAATACAGCACACAATAGGATAGTTTGCCATGACAGTAACAAAGTAATGCTACCACAAACCTGCCATTCGATTCATCAATTTTACCCCCAAAAAAAATAATCAAATATGCATAAACAAAGGTTTTATAGAGTAGATACCAAACATCATTTATACCATAATCTCCATATCATCGCACAAAACATCGCATATTAGGATATTTGTAGGCCATGCTCTTCGTAGACATATATTACGGCAACATTCAGGGAGAACATGCATACAAAATACAAAGATAAGTTTATTAAACTGTAATGGTAAATAGATGCTCAAAGTTCAGAAAAAAAAACATGCCTAGTGATTTAGTTGATGTCTTAAAAACTTCAAGTAATTAACTTTTTAACCTTATTTAGTAGTCCCTTGATGTCATTAATTAAATCTTTCCTGACCACCGGCTGCAAACCGTGAAAAGTGTTACTTTTCTTTGGTGAAAGTGCATCTATCATTCTTTGAAGATCTCGACTTATCCTTAAAAGTGATGCGTTGGAATCAGATTGAGATGGCGAGGGACTATCCGTGGATTGCGGCAGATTGAATGATTGACAATCAACAACCAAAAACGGGAAATTTTTACTGTTTCTTATACCAGTCAAAGCCTTCTTCGCATCGCTTGCCCTTGCAAAAACAACTCTAGCACAACCGGGATCTCTGAATAACTCAGTCTCGTGATTTATCAAGTCCCCATATTTACTAAACAGCGAAAGGAGCTCATCCTTAGAAGGAAGTGTGATTCCAGGAGAAAATGTCAAAAGTAGAGCTACTGAATTTTCATTGTCACTGACGGCATGTTTTGTCCTCTTTGATTTGATGGGGCTTTTCCTGGGGTTATCATACAGAAAATGACTAAATTCAGATTGTTGCTGACCATTACTAAGATCATCATAGCTCTTTCGCTTATGACTGGAGCTGACATGATGCACATTTCCTGTTTGCCTCGCTTTTCCATCATTAACTATGCCAGCAGTTTTACTTCTCTTCTCTTCTATTTTATCTTCACCTAAATAATTAATGGTTATATGATTTAATTTCTCCACACCACCAATAAGAGCATCATCAGCACTTCTCTTCCCTCTGTACCTTGATCTACCCGTTGAAGCATTCACTCCATTCAGACAAAAACTTTTTGTAGTTTCTGTTGTAGCTTGATCTTTCTTAACTTTTCCTGTATTCTCATGTCTCCCCAACGCATATTCTGGATTGGATTCATCCTCCTGGTTATTTTTCTTTTTCCCAGATGAAGCTTCATTCGATTCCATTTCAAGCAGTGGAGGATTTCCAAATGTGCCTGAATCACCATGATGCTCAGAAAAATTTTCAAGCATTAGAGTGCCAGAGTAAACCAAGCTTCTGTGCATCAGAAAGAATTCCATCACTGTCTCTAATGGAAAGTTCCTCCGCAGATGAAGAGGATTGCTTGCCACAAAGAAAAGCTTTATTAATATATCATGTGCAGAAGCCTCATTATAGTTGGATAATAAATGAGTGATCGGATCACCTTCATTTGTGGATCCCTCTGGAAATTTAGCTTGCATATGCTGAGAAGATTCGGAATCATTCTCTGAAACATCAGGATCCACTGACTTCAATGAATTTGAGCGCTCAGTAAAGCCAGTAGTGTAAGGGGGAGAAAGATATTTGCTCTTCTTTCGCTCACGTCTTGTTGTGCCATTCTCCTCATCATTCATAACTTTAGTTGCCTTATCAACAGGAACCTTAGGCTTCTGCTTTTCCTTTTTCCTCTTCTTTTTCTGGTTTTGCAATAAGCCTAGATTTATATGGCCTTTGGTTTCATTCTCGACTGTGCCAAGTTTGTCTTCCACCTCAGAATCAGCCAACAGAATGAGTTCAGCCATACTCCTCTTCTTCCTGGAAGCTTCATCACAAGAATTCAGTGGTCCTTTAACCACCCTTCCTCCAGTGATTTGAGAATCTCCACGACGCTTGTCCTTGTAAGAATTTTCAGGTAAAGCATTCAGATCAGTTTTTTTTTCATCAAATAAATCCTCAATCATTTTAAAGAAGCATCCATTTCTAAGATAGAATGAAGCAGCCCAGCTCCTCAGCATGGTAACATCAAGCATACTGGCAACCGAAACATCCTGTGCAACATCTTGAAGGTGACTAAGGAAAGCAGCAGGAGAATAATTAGCAATAGAAGATTTGCCAATACCATTATTCCTACTCATCCTAAATTGAACAATTTTCTCTGAAGGCACACAATAACAAGTCAAATCAGACCTTAAACTGTTCTCTATCTCACGCATAGCATCCTTAACAGCACTAATAAAGCCATGAGAGCTATTCTGATGAGATAAATGTTCGAACTCCTCTTTGAAGGGTTTCAATTCGGAAGGTTCGCACCAAGCAAATGTAATATCACCGAAGTAGGCCACTAGAACATGATGATCAAGATGTTCGGAATTCCTGGCTTCTATTGATGCATCTGATGGGTTGCAGACTTGCCCAGGCCACCACAAGTGGCCATGGATCTTCCCCCACACAAAATCCCCAATCCGAAATTCATCACTTGCTTTACATCTGAATTGTAATATAATAAAACGAATTTAAAATAGGTAAAAAAAAATAATATTAAGCAGAACAACCGATAAAATCTGATCACTCCGAAAGAAAGGGGAAAATGAGTCTTAGTCGTTGTTTCCAAACATCAGATCATAAATACTGTCAACAGTTAAAGAAGACTGGCAAATAGTATACTGATTGAAAAATTTGTTCTTGTATCATCAAAGGATTAGCAACCCATAAGAAAGGGTCGAACTTAAAGTGGTTAAATTTAAATTTTGCTTTCATTTCCAAATACTTCTCCTAATTTTATATCTTCGCTGGTCCTAAATTTAATCGCTTGGAAAAATCTTAAGCAAGACACAAAAAACATCTCCATTAAAATAATATGTAGTAATAGATAGCAGAGCTTCAAGAAAAGCAATCGACGTCAACTGAGTTGATTTACTTTTAGCAAGACGATGATTAGAACTCAAAGCACATCAGTAAATACATCAAACCCTAGGTTAAATTATGCAGAATAGGTACGATGCATATATGTAAAAAGCCAAGAACTGGATTCCGAGAACTCACCCCATCTGGATACCGTCAGCTTGCATCTATCGAAATGCGAGAGAGCAGATTTTATTTATTTTTTTATTTTTTTTCACGAGTTGCGAGTATCGAAAGACGAAAACTTGCACTGTCTCTGTATGTATTTATTTTACTTATTTTCTGCTTAACAATTTAAGACTAATTGGTAAACTTTCAGCCATATTCAGGCGGATATTTATGTAATTTAGAAAATANCCGAGAGAGCAGATTTTATTTATTTTTTTAATTTTTTTCACGAGTTGCGAGTATCGAAAGACGAAAACTAGCACTCTGTATGTATTTATTTTACTTATTTTCGGCTTAACAATTTAAGACTAATTGGTAAACTTTCAGCCATATTCAGGCGGATATTTATGTAATTTAGAAAATANGTCTCTGTATGTATTTATTTCAGGCTTAACAATTTAAGACTAATTGGTAAACTTTCAGCCCTATTCAGGCGGATATTTATGTAATTTAGAAAATATTTAGTGCTCTTTTTTTTTTCTTTCTTTTTTTTTTTTTTTTTTTTTTTTCATTTTNAATTTAGAAAATATTTAGTGCTCTTTTCTTTGTTTTTTTTTCTTTTTTTTTTTTTGAGAAAAATGAATGCCACACTAAATTTAATTTAAATAGAAAAAAATGCAATTACAACTAAATGTAATATAACTCAAAATAAAGAAGTCAAGAGCAATAATGCCATCTTAAAACTTGACAAACAATAACCACCACAGAAACATCTACAATTATCCACAACAAATTCAAAATAATAATGTAGAGAACAGACTCACAATTAACAAAGTTGACTAAAATGACATCTCTTACAATCAATTTAAGATTAAGAGTGAGAAACCCGAGGCTTGCATCACGAATGTAGCCAAGAAAAATTGCTAAACTATTTCAAGTTCAATTCATTAAATGGTTGACATATGATGTCCCCTAGAATGTGCGCGTACATGCATGTGTAATTACTTCAATTTCAATCTCTGGTGATGACACCAAATACTTGATCCGACCGCAAGTACGCAGACATTTAATCCCATGGCAAAAAAATTGACCAATTTTACTTAGGCAGCTAATGTTCAAAATGGATATGTTATAGAATTTAGAATTGATTTATATTTTATACAGTAGGGGTTCTACGCACATATGTGTATCGTTACAAGTAGCTTAAGGCTAGAGTGTCGATTCCACAACAAAGCGAGATAAGAATCCCTTAGGCTAATCCTAGTCTACTATTGTCAGATTTAAGTTTGGAATGACGATTAAAGGAGTTTTTTGAATAAAGACTCCTAAATACAAACTCAATCTAAAGGTAAACCTAACTAGAGAATTTGGTTAGAGAATTTTGAGATATTAAAAACTACCTTTCACCTGCGACGACCTAAATAATGCGTAGAAATGAAATGCTCAAATTTTAATATGGCCAGTGACAAATAGGAACATACATATTCTTTACCCTCTCCCGGGTTCATAAACACACTGACTAATCTAAAGTTAAGTTTCTGATTGATATGGTTGTGTTGAGTAGATTCTAAACTCTCGCTTCCAAATTGCCATTGTGCCTCTCTATTAGGACCAATCAGGCCTCAGGTTCTGAACTAAAGACCAAATTGATAAAGGTTCTAGCCTGTCACTCTAGAATCATCAATTCTACTCCCATTAAAACTTATCTCTCTGTCTATTTGCACTCCCCCTTGGACTTGGCTCCCCTCCATCTAAGGTTTAGTGTAGTACTCACAGTTTGGTGAAATCATAGCCCTCCCAGAACATTATATTTACAATGGATTGTAACATTACAAATGGGCAGTTTGCAATGTAAATTAAGAACTGGTGAAAATATCATCACATTAATAAAATAAGAAAAATTTTAAGCAAATATAAATTCCTAAACATACATCCATTTCATCATAAAAGAAAAGTAAAATGAAGATGATGACATAAGCAGTAAAGAATTGATAGAATTATGTAATAAATTAAGTGCAACAACAAACATATGTCCACCTACCCTCTTCTGAATGTATAGGTACACTTAGTATTATATTAATTTTACATAACTAGTTGTCCCCTAGAAGCTTAATATAGAAGCAGATCATGAATTATATTTCCTTAAAAAATGGATTGCAGCCTAAACTACATCACCATAGCCAACCAGACAATGTAAGTGCACCTAAGTTACAAGATCACTACTCTCCCGGGTCTTAGTTTCACAAACAACAGATTTTAACATAACTTATTGCCACTTAAGTTATGTCAATGAAGCAACAAAGATATTAGTCATCATATAGAAATAAAAGGAAGTCTATCATAAAAAAAAACTTTTCTACTCATGCCACAACTTCATACCAAAAGAAAATAGTTAAGAATACTACTCACAAATGATGGATAAAACACAACAGAAAACTACATTAAATCAAAGAAAATCCACTAGAACATGTTTACAATAATTATAAAATAATGAAGAACACAATACATAATTTTTTTCCTTTGAAAAAAAGATGAAAATCTCTCCAACAAAGCCTTCTGCTGATCCACACAATGCTCGTACACTTCGTTACACATATCTCTCAAAATCCCTCATCAATCTCTCCAGAAAAGGTAGAAATCTACATTCCTACTGCTATCTACAACCTCTGGATGTTCTTGGAGTTTTGAAGAGCTTGAAATACCAAAAGATCCTTCCTAGGGGCCAAAAGTCGTCTTATAACTTTTTGAGGCTTCTAGACCATGTCCACAGTTGTTTCTGGTGCCCAGGCACTATTTTTTGGGTGATATTGGCACCTAGGCGCCACTTTCTGGCGCCTAGGCACCATGCTATTGGCAACATCCCATTTTGCACACGTTTAAATCAGTTTTGCCCCATTTTAGCTCTAAGCTCCAAATGTTATCCTACAAGATAAACATGAAAATAACCTTTCTTTAAAGTGCAATTTCATTCAAAAATATGTGATAAATGCAGAAGAGATTAAGCATAAAAAGACATCAAAATGTGTGTGATTGAAATTTTATTCCTTGCTCGATTTGACCCAAATTGCACTATTTTTGCTCCATTGTCTCCAAAACTCTTTTTCTTGTATCTGAAACCAAAAATATGCAAAATACATTTCTTTAAAATACAATATCATTAAAAATGAGCATAAAATATCTATGAAAAAGTAGATAATTTTTAGGCGTGTCAATACCCCCAAACTTAGACATTACTTATTCTTAAGTAGTACTATAACATTAAAAAAAAATTTGTTTATTTGAGGTAGTGGGTTTCAGTAGATTTTCCTATAATTTTGTCCTAAAAAAGTTACAGTATAACTTAAGAGAAATTCTGACAAGTCAACCTACAACTAGGGTGAAGTATATCTCATATTTAACTTAGGAATCGTGATTTTCTATTTACTTCGAAAATTATTGAAACTGGTCAAACTAAAGGTTCTTAGAAAGTTTAAAAATAGAATTTAAGTACCCTATCTATACTAATTTTGACCAATGTTTTTTTAAATAAGAATAAGCTTACGATTGTTTCTAAATCTTCTTCTATAAAATGATTTAAGTGAAACCAATTTTTTATTAGACTACTCCTCAAACTCTCCTCACTTTTCATTTCTTTAAACTTTCACTTTTTATTTTCTTTTCTTCTTTTTCTTTTTATTTTTCCTTCATGTTCTTTTTAATCCTTACTCTCTTTTTTTTAAATGAGGATTATTATCTCTAGACAAGCCTTTAATAAATTTGAATTTCACAATCCTCTTCCTAAAATTAAAAACTCAAAAATTTCTCCCACCTTTTAAAAGTGTAAGTATTAGTATGAAAAAGGTTTCAATAAAGGCTCAATTCTCATAAAGTATAAATCTAAGTCTTTTCTTTTCAAATATTCAACTTCTTTCGACCAGAAAAAGCAAAATCATTTTTTCTGATATTTCTTACAAAATATCTTAACTGTAAAACAGTTTCTTTACATAGGATCCTAACTATGTTTTTTCTAACTTTCCTAAAATCAATATTATAGTAACTTAAAGGTAATGCCACATACCACAAGTAATTTTAAAAGTGATATCAAATTAAATGTAGGCTTTTAAGGACAAATAAAGTTAAGTTCTAAAGATTTTTCTTCCTCCAAAACTTGACTTTTAACATGTATAACATTCAATACAGAAAATATAAGCGGGAAGAAAATAGTTCAGAAATTCTATCTATCACAAATGTATATCATAAACATCTACAAATATTCATCAAGAAAGAAAAATTTGCAACCAAAAGTAAATGTAAACTAAAACATGATAAAATGAAATTGAACTAAAGAAAAGTCTATCAGCACAATACGCATCAGCATAGAAATATATTTTAGTGTTCCAGAAGTCCTTCATATTGTTATAACACAAACATGAACACAGATAATAAATGAGGTTAATTCATCCTTTAACTCATCACATCTCACTACCTTACTTTTAATATCTAATAGAATCACTATAGTATTAAATTGGGTACTTTTAAATGCTTTTATAAGGCCTAACCCTTTGGATACCGTCGGCGCTATTTTTGGTTAGAGAGTTGCCCGTAAGAAGTTGTCGGTCACCGGAACCGAAATCCCGTCGCCCGCTTCGGAAGGACGTTTTAATTTATATATATATATATATATATATATATATATTTAGTTTTAAGAAAATATGAAATTAAACTGACCCCATATTTTTCATAGTTTAAATGAAAGAGAACTGTACCTCAAATCCTGTATCTATCCCAAAGGATAAACACAAGACTTGAGGATGAGACTCGATCAAATAAACTAAGGAATACATGACAGCCGTTTGGTCTGTGAAACCTTTGTATTTCCCGACAAGTTCTCTTATTTAATATAAAGTATTAAATAGGGTATATATTAAGCTGGGTTCGGACATGCTTCCTATAAGGGCAAGCCCCTATAGATAATTACATCTTAAATGACCAAAGTCACCTAAGAAGACTCTCGATAAAAATCAAGAAATATTAAAGAAATTACAAAGGGTAGGACTCTTCAACGAAATCGAATATGGAGGTGTGCAAGGGGATTGCTTCAAATTTGGAATATTTTTTATTGTAGAATCCAAAGGAAGAAGGACTAGGGNGAACGTAGAGGATTGAAAGAGGATTGGTTCAAATTTGGAACATTTTGTTATAAAGTTCAAAGGAGGAAGAACTAGGGGATGTCATGGATCGAGAGGAGAACCTCGGTGACTTGTGTTTTAAGGAGAAATATTTAGGTGTTATAAAGTTCAAAGGAGGAAGAACTAATATTTGGCTTCAGTTTTAAGGAGAAATATTTAGGTGTTTCATCCTGCCAATTTTTTAGTTAGGGCTTACATTCATGTGAAACTATCACACGAATAGCCTAAGAGGGTTTAAGTCGTGACAGACCATACCCTCAGAATCCTAAGACGAGTTAGGGCTTATATTGTATAGTAGGGCTATACAAAGGCCTAAAGGGTGAGGATTTACGTTGCATAAGCAAGCAACCTCAAAGTCCTATGGCTTTGTTGTTTATATCTAAGGAAGGAAAATTGGTTTAGTTGGGGAAGACAGGTTTTGCTGTTGAAGATGGTAGTGTTGCCCACCATGCTAGCTCTAAGCTCCTTGCCGCGACGAGTTTAAGTTTTCTAGTGTGTTAACTTATAATGTCAAATTAGGTGGCCCTATGGTTGAAGTTCTTTAAATTTTATGGGGGCATATTAAAGTTGATTAGAACAACACCGGTTAGGATCCTATGGTTCCCTCGTTCCGGCACCACTATTTTCTTATTGGATTCACTTAATCCAAATGAATTTACTAAACTCAACTTAATGAGTTCCATAATTTCATTTATACCGTGGGAAGCCTCGTTAGCAAACCGTACTTGTCTCCTCTTAGGGATTCCCAATCATCCGATAGAGACGTCTTAATTTAGTTGAAGTTGTAGTTTTGTGTGATGTTTGTGATTACTTTGAATTGTTTTATATTTTGAATGTTGTGGGGGTGAATTTTATCTTGGTTGATTTTAGTTTTAGTCGATCATCAAATAGAGACATCTTAATTAAGTTAAAGTTGTGGTTTTATATGATGTTTGTGATTAAATTTTGACTTTAGATAGAGACGTCTTAATTTAGTTGCAATTGTAGTTTTGTGTGATGTTTGTGATTAAATTTTGAGTTGTTTTACATTTTGAATGTTGTGGGGGTGAATTTTATCTTGGTTGATTTTAGTTTTAGCTTTGGTTTTGGTTTTTTGAATGTTGTGGAGGTGAATTTTATCTTGGTTGATTTTAGTTTTAGTTTTGGTTTTGATTTTGTGGCTA
Organism: Phalaenopsis hybrid cultivar; assembly: GCA_002079205.1. Taxonomy (NCBI): domain Eukaryota; kingdom Viridiplantae; phylum Streptophyta; class Magnoliopsida; order Asparagales; family Orchidaceae; genus Phalaenopsis; species Phalaenopsis hybrid cultivar. The sequence continues at coordinate 43,596 of JXCR01140429.1, forward strand.
TCCTGATAGATTTAGCTTTCATGCAGGGTGGCGCCGTTGTTTAGCATGCAAGTTTGCAGGTATAAAAGTATAGTATGAAAGTACAAAAAGAACAACACTGAAAACAGTAAAAGCGTACATAGCGAGTCTTCTCGTTCTACCACCTGAAACTCAAAAGACATGTTAAGGCAGTTTATTTAAAACAGGGAAGTTAAAATTTTTGACGACCTATCTATCCCTAGGTCATATCTTGATGGGTCCTTAGGAGTTTAATTAAGGATGATGTTGTCAAACAATATATATATTAAGTTTAGTAGATCTCTGAGGTATCCAACTGATTTAGAGAAAGAAGCAGGTCCGTGCTACTCTCTCGCTGCCAGGTGGAAGATTACGAGTTCTTTTAAACTTATTATGTTGCTTAAGAATTCATCCTATAAAACACCCTAATGCTCAATGAACATTGATGTATCAATTATCCCTAAGAAAAGTGTAATTATCATTTGTAATTTAATTTTGAAAATTATGTGGGTGAAGACCTTTACAGAGGCAAGTTAGTGTTATTGGAACACTTAGCCAAATTTTGATCCTAATTAGGTTGTAGTGTTTGAAATATGTTCTAATTTTCAATGATATTTACTTTTCTAATCCTCATTTAAATGAAACTTGATTTAGCCTAAGTCACTACTAAGCCCCTAAGACCTAGGTGAGTGTCTTGATTAGTTTTGAAAAGGTTAAGTTTTAGGTGGTCATGATTCATGATTTGAATTTTATTTGAAAATCAAAATAGAGGTATTAAATTGATTAATTATTGACTTCAAAAGTCATACCCGTAAGTCCTGGGTTCATTTTATTTTAATAAACTTCCAAATTTTAATAATTTAGAAATTTATTAACTTATCTTTTTCAATTAAGAAAGTGAGGTTGGTTTCTACCAATCAACCCCTTGTGTTTCAAACATTTAAATTAAGATCAGAGGTTACCCACTTCCCTCCTTGAATTAAGCCTAAATGTTAATTAAGGTTAAATTTCTAAAATTACACATTTTCCCCTAAGGCTCTAACACTTCATAATTCATCAAATTTAATCCAAATGACTTTGAAATTTTTATTCTGCATCATTCATGGGTCAATCAAGACGTCAGAGGAGAAAAATTTGATTTTTCAAAAGTTAATTTTTTTTATATAATTGATTTCATGCAAAAATAATTGATTTCATGCAAAAATAGGATTTTTCAAATAAAATTCCTAACTTGACCAAGGTAAATCCTAATCCCTTGAAATTCTTACTAGAGATAGACGTAGACCAAAGAAGCCTTTGTACCAAATTTCATGATTTTTTTATATTTATTTGAATTTTAAGAATTATTTTAAGTTTTGGGGTATTTATTAAATATAATCTATTTTAAATGGGAAAAATTAAGTTTTATATTTTTGAAAAATCTCCCTGAGGTTAGAAAGCTAAGAGGAGAAAATTTTATATTTTTTTAAGTTTTTTTTTATTTATTGAAATTATTCTTAGTGAAACCCCATTTTAACCTTTAAAAATTACTTTTAAGCTTTGAAATTCAATATCTTTATTTAGAAAATCAGAAAAAAAATATTTTAATTGTTCCTAAGTGCTTATGAAGAAATTTAGAACATTTCCATGAATTTTTATTATTTTTGTAATTTTTAGGGATTTTTAATTATTTAAATATTTAAAATAGGCTAAAAATCAATTTTTTATTTTGAATATCATTTTATTTATAGAAAATACCCCTAATCACAGAGAACTCAAAAAAATAAGTTCTATAATTTTTTAAGTTATATTTTAATTATTAAAAATTATTTTAGTGCTAAAAATGTTAATTAACTTGAAATATTAATTTAAGCTATCAAATGAACCAAAAATGGTTTGTAATTTTTATGGTGAGTTCTCTCGATCCTAAAAAAAAGTGGAGATAAAAAATTGAGTTATTTTGTTGTTTGTATTTTTCAAAATGAATTATTTTAGTGATTTAGGGTTTGTAAAGATTAGATGCATTTTCAAATGACTTGACTCATGAGAAATTTTCCGAAGGCTCTCTAGTCATCATAAATCTTCCAAAATTTTCTTGGATTTTTTTGAGCAACATGCTAATTTCCATAATTAATTTAAACAAATATTGCATATAAACTTGAAAAATATGATTCTCTATATAAGGACCTCCTCTGACTTTGGAAAAATCAGAGAATGTTTCTTAAGACAGAGGCAACAACATGCTAAAATTTCAAGCCATTATGATAGCACTACATGCTTGGAGAATCAAAACACCCAAATCAGTGTTTAATTAATTAAAAAAAAATGCATCACATGGACTTAAAATTATTTACACATTGTTCTCCTCTGTTCACTGAGCAAGACGGTTTTTTTATTTTATTTTTATGATTTATCTACACCAAGATATGAATTTTTGTAGGTAGGGATCATTTTCTAATTTTTTTAAATCCCTAATTATGTATTTAAACGCGCAGCGCCACATCAACCTATGGCGGCTCCGAAGCTCCACGCGGCGCACTCCCATTTGACGTTGTTGTCCACCTCAGCGCTGACTCAACTCACAGTACATGTAAGGAAGCGCTGTCCGGCTTGACCTCCTTTATCCATTCTATAAACGCTCGATCAAACGGCTCCCCGTCATCATCCCCGATAGAGTGATCTCGTGACCGTCCACACTAAAACCTTAAGATCTCAGCCTAAACTCAACCAAATCACTTTGGGTTTGATCCTATCGACTCGTCAAAGTGAGACAAATTGTAATTAAATTAATCTTAATCAAATGAAAAATAAAAATAGGCTCGAGAGGGGGAGAGATTTTTCACCTTTGCTCTGAGAAGTGAAGCTTCAATCAGAGAGTCACGACACGTTCGTTATGATCCAAAGAGGCTAGGGATTGAGTCACTGTTCTTGATGTAAGGCCTATATATGATTTAGATCACAGCCGAATTTGGGTGTTGGTCTAGAGCTATGGTAGAGGCTCTGTGAGAGGAGGATTTAATGGGGCTTTAGCTCCTTTCACTGTTGTGAAGGTGTGGGTGAAGTTCATTTTAGTTTGGTGGACTTTTGAGGTGTATTGGGCTCTATTTTGGTTTTTGGCAAGAATTCTAGCTCAAAAATGAACTCCGGCCGTAGAAATTGGTGAGGAAAAACAGTTGGAATGCACTGAGCGGATCTTAGGGAAGCTCTGTAGTCAATTTGGATAAGTCTCTCTAAGAAATTTTTAGCACGCCCTCCATGGTCGTGGGAGGTGCTTTTTATAAAAATGCCTAAGGGGTGTCTGTGATGGCCATATAGGGGGTGCATTCTGTTGCTTAGGTGGAGGGTAGAGGAGCTCTACAATTTGATTTGGCTGAGCTGGCCTCTAGGTTTGATTTGGGTGAAGTTCCATGGAAGTCGCTCTTAGATTTGAGCTTCTCCGGCGACTAGGCCGGCTGGCCATGGCAGGGGGAGGTGGCTAGGTGCTCAGGGCATCTAGGGGAATCTGTTAAAGCAATTTAATGCAATGGGGTTTAGTTTTGGTAAGGGTATCTTAAGCATGTACATTTTTGAAAATAAGATCCCTTAATTCTGGGGACTTTTGTTCCATGGCTTAGTTTAGGTAGTTTAATGGGTTTTGGCTCAGTCTTAGGGTCTAATCAATGGCTAAGGTGGAGTTAATTTGATTGCTTTATGGTGGTTTTATCATATTTAATGCATGGGTTCAATTGATCAAAGTTTGGGTTTGGGCTAGGTTAGCCATGTCAATTGACCCAATTGATTGATCAAAATTGTGTAGATGATTGTAATGAAGATTTTTGGGGAAGTGTTGAAGTGATTTGGAGTTCAATTGGTAGGCTAATTTGAGGAATTTTGGAAATTTGGTCTATTTGGCATGTTAGGTTAGACATGGGTCTATGTTGGGCTAGCCTTGGGCTAAGTCCAAATTAAATAGTTCAAATGATCATGAGAGATGTTTTGAAGATTTTTCATGAAGGGATGGAGTGGAAATTTTGGGGTTAAGGCCCTCAATTTGGTGAGATTTTGAGACATGGCCAATTTGGGGAAAATTTGGGGCTTTTAGACTTAGGTTGAAATCAAATGAAATTGAGGCCTCACCAAGGCCAATTCAAGGTCAATTTTGATGTATGGGGATGTTATGAAGGTTTTTCAACACAAATTGTAGCCAATTAAGTGGGCTATGGGTTCAATTTGGTGGAACCAAGCCATAGGGCCAAAATTGGGGTTTTGATCTAAATCAAAATTGGATTCAAATGATGTATTAATTGAGCTTGTATTTGGTCTATATTGGTCATATAAAGAGTGAATTTAAGGTTATAATTGAAATTGGGGTAAATTGAGACCAATTGGATAGACATTTGGGGTAATTTGGGAGCAATTTGGGGGTTTTGGTCAAAGATGGCCAAATTTGCCAAATTGGGTCATGTGATAGTTGAAAAAAATTAAACTGGGAATATTTGGGAGCTTTTGGGAGGTTTTGAGATATTTTGGGAATTTTTGGAATTTTTGGCTAAAGAGGGGTATTTTGGTAATTTAGGGGAACTTAGGGGCAAAAGGCTAGATTGGGTGACTTGGTAGAGTTGGAGTGCCAACCACCATCAATAAGCCATGGACAAATGGAAACCCCATTTTGTGTCCTCTGTGTAGTGATCTTAGCTAAACCCTAGCCTAGGGCAAGTGGGTTTAAGGGACCACCTACAGGAGTCTCCCAAAAGTATCAAGGGACCAAAGCCTAGAAATTCTTGGTTTAGAGTAGTGTGTGATTGCGATTACAAGTGATTGTAAGTGAGTGCCTTAGCCCTAGACCAATGTGACCCCACCTACTAAGTGCTAGAGGTTAGGAACAATGTGTGGAACTTCAAGGTGAGTAGAGAAGAGTGTGTAATTTCTAATGGTGAGGGTTCATTGTCTAGTTTTCTAAGAATAGTCAATAAGAAAGTCAGGTTAGGAAGGAAAGCACTGGGACTCACATCCAACCCAAGAGGTGACGAATAAAATATCTGCTACATTAAGGAGGAAAGCTCCGGGACTCACATCCAACTCAAGAGGTAGCGAGGAAATATATTAATCACGATATAAAGGAAAGCACTGGGACTCACATCCAACCTAAGAGGTGATGAGGAAAACATCTGCTACATTGAGGAGGAAAGCACTAGGACTCACATCCAACTCAAGTGGTAGCGAGAAAATATATCGATCACGTTAGGAAGGAAAGCGCTAGGACTCACATCCAATCCAAGAGGTGACAAGGAAATACGTGTCCTTCTGCAGAAAATATGCAGATTCACACATGTGAATTTGTGGGAAATATGTGGATAGAAAATGTGAAGAAATCAAAAGCCTTAACCTCCATTGAAGGGGGCCTCACACCGATCTTCAGAGAATTTAAAATTTGAAGGAATCATAAGCCTTAACATCCATTGAAGAGGGTCTCACATCGATCCTCGGAGAATTTGAAATTTGAAGGAATCGGAAGCCTTAACATCCATTGAAGGGGGCCTTACACCGTTCCTCGGAAAGTTTGAAATTTGAAGGAATCGGAAGCCTTAACATCCATTGAAGGGGGTCTCACACTGATCCTCGGATATGGAGAGTCAAAATTTGGGTACTGACCCAAAGAGTCATTTGAAAACAGTGTAGAGAGTTTGTGATATTGAATTTGCAGAAATGTGTCATGTGAAAATGTTGATTTTGTTTAAGAAGATTTGTAGAGTTTTGTGGGGTTTTGTACAAAATGTGAAATTCATGGGGATGTGAATAAAGTTAATGTAGATAAATATGGTTGTGTTGCACGCACAAAGAGTAAGAAACTCCAAAAAAGAGAGAATCCACTCAACAGATTCATTTTCTTTTCTTGTAGTTTTTATCACATTTAATTTTTCAAATTATGTCCTTAAATTTTTCATTTTAAATGGCTGATTTTCAAAAGAAATTTGTTTTGTTGTTTAAAAAAAATTATTTAAATTTAGTTATTGTTAAAGGTTTATTGTTCCGTTCTTCGTTCATTGAAACTCTGAACCAATGTGTGGTTCGTGGCTTCCATCCATCACACAATAAGGCAACTGACAAAAAGACACATTTCTGAGAGAAATTTCCATTAATCTACTTCAATAAAGATGTCACATATCAAACATAGGCTAACGCCTCAAAAAAAGGTACAATATATAGTCCATGTTGGAGTACGTCCAGCTCATCTTATGCCATGAATACATTGTAGGCTGAATATATTAGATACATATCATGTTGCTATTAAAAAAAATTGAACCCTCTGACCCTCTGTATCAGGTACTATGAGCTCCTAATCGAGCATACCTTTTAAGTCATGCTCCATGACAAGAGTTCCCTTTGCATGTACTTAGAGGTACAACCCTCTCATAGCTCGTACGATAGTAGCTCTTCCAGTTCCAGGTATGGCTGAAATCCATATGGTATTTTATTGTCGTCCATCTTGCAGAGGGTCACGGACACCCTACGATGTCGTACCACTGGAATGCAATGTTTTGCGACATCTGCACCGTTGCCTTTAAGAACGAGCACTGTGCCAACTGGTAGGGGAATCTCCACAGAGCCTATGAACTCACCAGGGTCGATGATGTCAATTTCTTTCCCAAATAAGATGTTACTTTTACTCATGAATGAGACCATACAAAAAGGCCTCACGAAGTCATGGTGATCGATGTGTGGAGGAATGCAATCACCCTCGTCGTAGATGTTGATAATACAACTATTTGGAATGCAGGTAGCAGGAAGAATACTCCATCAGACCATTCTTTTGATCATCCACTTTATCATTGGCGGTAGTGGATCTACTTAATCGTGTTTGAGGATCCCAGGCAGATTCCCCTGTCTGTCATTTGTGAAGTTGTAGCAGCAGCCACACTGGATAGTAATCCTCCCTTTTCCTTGCATCCATTTCCTCTGCTCGGAATAGGTCCTTTCTATAAGTAAACCTGCTCGACCTCTGTCCCTTAGGTCAAAAATGCAGTCAAGAATGCTTTGTTCGTCAGTATCTGAGAAGACTCTCGTATACAGTTCTAATCCCTCTAGTATGTTGATGAATTTTCCCTGGACTTCTTCATAAAATTCAAATTCTCTTTTATTTACTTTGCTTATTTAATAGTACTACATCGTACTAGGGGTCGGTAGCTGTCGCAGGCGTTCCTCCCTCTGAGCATCGGTAGGATCCCAAACTGGCTGCCGACTGATCTGGAACACGGGACTCGGCATCTAGCGGGATGTACTACCCTAGGCTCCATGTTACATACTGATCTGTCCCCAGTGGGACGTATGGTTTATCCATCATAAAATTTGAAGTCTGAGACCCATCAGTGCTGGAGGTATGCTCTTCAAATGTACTTAAATGTTGTAAATGTAGAACATTGCAATCCGGGCATTCTACAAACGCCCCTGTGGTTGATGTCCCAGCCAGTATTTCAGCGTTGCACGTCGGGCAAACCTTGCATAAAACATTAGAAACTGAAAGTGTATATGACTCTGCAATGAACCCCGGTTCTTCAGTCGTGGTGGGTTGGCTGACAGAAGTTTCTTTCATGTTCGGATCATAAATATGCCACTAAAGAATAGGGGTGAGTGAGTTGTTCGTCTCTCTCTGACGTCTGCACACTTATCGTAGAAAAGCCCTCTACTTCTTACGGCTGGCGTTCCTGCGTTGCGTCCTACGAAGCAAAGCACTTGGCAGTCGCTCGTTATTGGCGGCTACTAGGCCTCCAGCTGGTGTTGCTACCATGGAGGGTAGACGGTTGGGCCCTTCCATCAGATCTTGCTCTGTTATCACGTTCTTGCCTTTGTGTGGTACATTATCTTTGGCGGTCACCCTCAACAGTGAAGGCAATCCCTCTTTCTCCTTGCAATTGACTACATTCATGAGAGGACCTTCGTAGTCCATGTCAACCTGGTTAAAATCCATGTTGAAGTCTATGGTTCCACCCTGCGGTGACATCTCCTTTCTTAGTGCAAGGCTCCAGCCATCCTTGAAAGCAAAGATCAGCCTCTGTCCCAACATTTTTCTGCAGAGGATAGGAAAAACATCAGTGGGCCAAAAATTGTCATGAACAAGAATAAAACAAAGTATTTATTAAAGTAAATTTTAACTTATTTTAGTGAATTGAATTGTTTATTTATGTTTGAATTTAATTTTCGTGGAACATTAAACTCAAAAGTGGAAAAGAGCAAATTTTATGTTTAAAATATATTTTCAAAATTTTCATTATATTGAGGTTAATTACAAAATTTGGCCCTGGTCATAGACATTTGGCCATATAGATGACTTCAAAACAGTCAAAGCTTCCAACGTTTCAAAGCAAGCAAAGGCAAGCGACGTCAGGTTGCGTAATAGGTTTTCAAATATCATCCATTTATTGGTAACATGGGTCTTTCACCTTGGAAGTTCACTAACTGGTAGGCTCCACTTGTGTAGACCTTTTCAACAATAAATGGTCCCTCCCAAGTTGGCTCAAATTTTCCACCTATTTTGCGACGTGCAAAAATAGGCCTTTCGAGCACAATTATGAGGTCACCAACTTTGAATGTCCTTGGGCGGACCAATTTGTCATGGGATTGTGCCATATTTTCTTGGTAAAGCTCCAAATGTTGTTGTGATTCTAGTCATTTTCCCTCAAGATTTTCTAGTTCTTCAAATCTGAGTTTTGCAGTTTCTCCCGTCGTGAGCAGATTGGCAACAATGACTCTGAGGGACGGTGTCTGGATTTCTAGCGGTAGTACGACCTAGGACTTGTACGCTAGCATATAGGGTGTACATTGAGTGGGAGTCCTGAAAGTTTCCGGTAGGCCCATAAGGCTCTAATAGTTTGTTGTGCCAATCTCTTTTGTTTTCATCCAGTGTTTTCTTCAAAATCTGCACTAGGGTTTTGTTGAAGACTTCGGTCAGACCATTTGCTCTGGGATAGTAAATTGTAGAGTATCTCCAATTTATCCCATGTCTCTTGACAAAATTGTTGATCTTTGTGCTTCTGAAAGCTGTCCCATTATCAAAAATTATTCTCCGCAGTACTCTGAAACGGTAGAAAATTTGACTTTTGAAAAATTGAAGGACGTGCTGTGTCGTAACCTCACGTAACGTTGTTGCCTCTTCCCATTTGGAAAAATAATATGTAGCGACAACTATAAACCTGTGTCATTTGGAAGATGGAGGGTCTATCGGACCTATTATGTTCGTGCCCCAACACTCGAATGGCCATGTTAACCTCACTTTTGGTTGAGATTTAGTTTTTCATCTTTAGTAGCCTAAGGTCTAGCCATAGGACTTTCGTATTGACTATTCTTAGAAAATTATACATGGAACTCTCACCATTAGAAATTATACACTCTTCTCTACTCAACTTGGAATTCCACATATTAGTCTTAACCTCTGACATTTAGTATGTGTGATCACTATGGAGGAAACTCAAGATGAGTCACCCTTAGGACTGCTGGACCTTAGGGTTGACCCTCGGTGTTGTTCTAGGGCTAAGGCACTCACTTACAATCACTTGCACTCACAATCACTCACTACCCTAAACCCAGAACTTCTAGGCTTTGGTACCTTGATACTTTTGGGAGACTCTTGTAGGTGGTTCCCTAAACCCTACCCAAAATGGGTTTTCCATTGGTCCATGGCTTATTGATGGTGGTTGGCACTCCAACTCTACCAAGATACCCAACCTACCCTTTTGCCCCTAAATTCCCCCCATATTACCTAGATACCCTTGGGACCCTAAATTTGGCCAAAATCTCCAAATATAGCCAAAATACCCAACTTGATTCAAAAATCATTTCAAACACCTTGAAAACACCCAAACTACCGAAACTCCCCAAATTGGCCAAATTACCAAAATACCCCTCTATAGCCCAAAATTCCAAAAATTCCAAAAAATTCCCAGAAATTCTCAACAAATCCAAAATATCTCCAATTTCATTTTTATCAACTACCACATGACCCAGTTTGGTCAATTTGACCATATTTAACCAAAACCCCCAAATTTGCCTTTAAAAGCCTAAATTTCCCCAAATTCAACTCAAATTTTCATCAATTTGATCTCAATTGACCCCAATTACAATCATAAATTCAAATTTACTTTTGATATGGCCAAAATAAATGAAATACCAGCTTAATTGGTCTATGATTTGAACCCAATTTTGATTTAGGTCAAAACCCCAATTTTGACCATATGACCTAATATCACCAAATTAAACCCTTAGCTCACTCAATTGGCCACAATTTATGTTGAAAAATCTTCATAACATCTCCATACATCAAAATTTACCTTCAATTGGCCTTGGTGAGACCTATATTTCATTTGATTTTAACTTAAGTCCAAAAGCCCCAAATTTAGCCCAAAATTAGCTAAGTCCGCAAATTTCACCAAATTGATTGCCTTAATACCAAAATTGGCACCCGATTTATGTGGAAAACTCTTCATGAGGTTCTTATTGACTTTTTTCAACAATCAATTTGGACTTAGACCAAGGCTAACCCAACCTTGACCCATGTCTAACCCAACATGCCCAAATTGACCAAATTTCAAAAATCCTTCAAATTGACCTACCAATTGAACTCAAAATCACTTAAAACCTTCACCAAAAAACTTCATAAAAATCGTCTACAAAATTTTGATCAATCAATTGGGTCAATGTACATGGATAATCTAGCCCAAACCCAAGTTTTGGTCATTTTCACTCACTTGAACCCTTTCACCCAAAATTGACTTAACCATGTCTAAGCCACCAAAGTATTGATTTCACAGCCACCAAAACCTTCCTAAAGACCAGGCTAAACCCTTCTAAAAGCACCATGACAAGCTATGGAGCAATGGATCCCCAAATTAAGGGATTTTACCCATTTTTGGACCTAACTTGAAATATTTCCAACATCATCACTTTCCCTTCGGAGCTAAGGTACACTATACCCTCACCATATCTTCACAAACCCTCACAATACCTTGGCTAAGACCAATATATGAGGACCCAAAATGAGATTTCATTGGTCTATGACTCATTTAAAATGGTTCTCTATCTAATTCTACTTGAAATGCCAAACTTGGTCTTTTGCCCCTAGGCACCTCCAAATTACATAACTGCCCTTGGGACCCAAATTTGCCAAAATTCTCAAATTTTTGCCAAAATACCAAAAATTGATCAAAACGTATTCCAAACACTTTGAATATATCCACATTTGCCAAAATTGACAAAAATTTCCAAAAAATGGACAAATTACCAAAATGCTCCTCCATGGCCCAAAAATCCAAAAATACCAAAAATTCCCAAAAAATCCAAATAAATCCAAAATATTCCCAATTTCATTTTGTCCCACAACACCATGATCTAATTTGGTCAATTTTACCATCTTTGACCAAAACCCCCAATTAGCCCCAATATTGGCTAACACCCCAAATCTCAACAATTGAATGCCTTAAACCTCAAATTGACATCCAATTTTTGTTGAAAATCCTTTATAAGGTCATTTGTGACCAAATAAAATAATTAATTTGAGCTTAGCCAAAAGCTAGCCCAAGTTTGACCAAAGTTTAGCCCTACATGCTTAATTTAGGTCTAAAACCAAAACCCATCAAAACCCATTCAAATTAACCATCAAGTCAACTTCAAAACAATTTTTATCCTTCATGAAAATTGTTCATTATGATGTTTTACACCAAATAAAACATTTAATTTGAGCTTAGCACAAAGCTAGCCCAAGTTTGACCCAAGTTTAGCACTACATGCTTAATTTAGGTCTAAAACCAAAACCCATCAAAATCCATCCAAATTGACCACCAAATCATAATTTTCATCCTTCATGAAAATTGTTCATTATGATGTTTTACACCAACAACAACAATTAATTTGCATCCTGATAAAAATTGTTCATTATGATGTTTTACACCAACCACAACAACTAATTTGGACTTAGCCCATGGCTAACCCAATTTTGACCCAAACGTAGCCCAAAATGCTTAAAATGGGTCAAAAAATTAAAAATCCACAAAATTGATTAACCAATTGACCTCAAAATGACTTTCACTCTTCATAAAAGTTGTTCCTCATGGACTTTTAAACCAAATTACATATTTAATTGGGCCAATTGGCATGTCTAACTTAGTTCAAACACAATATTTGGTCATATGCACCTTTTTGGAATTATGGTCAAATCCAAACCAATTGAGCTTGGTGTGGTCAAATGAGCCTTACCCTAACTCATCTTAGACTCTAGGGTTGAGTTTAAAGCCAACCACAAACCCATGGTTAAGCTTGATATTTATCTCATGGGTAAATTTTTTAAAAAACAAATTCTTAAAGGGATAATAAATAGGTTAAATCAAGGTACTTGCCATAACACATGTCCATACCATATGGTGCCATTTTTAGTGAGCATCATAAGCCTTAACCATGATCCAACCCTTGGTTAGCCACCTTAAACCAAGCTAAAACCCAAAAACCATGAGCTCCCACATGGCTAAAACCCAAACTCATGCCAAGGAGCCACCTCAGCCCAAATTGAGCTGAGGGATCCTCTGCTTGACACCTAAGCAGTGGGGGCTAACTTCTCAATTGGCCAGCCAAGCATCCCCATAGCCATTTTCTATAAAATCCACCCCACGGCCATGAATAGTGGTGTGGTAAAAAAAATTTCACTAAGGCCTACCAAACTCCTCAAAGAGCTTCCCTAAGAGACCCTTAGTACATTGCAATCCATTTTCCCCTCTGAAATCCACCATGGCAATCCAATTTTGAGCTAGAATTCCTGCCCGAAACCAGGATAAATTCCAATCCCAACCTACACAGTACTAAAGCCCCAATAGATTTGCCCTACACCTTCACAACAGTGAAAGAAGCCAAACCCCCATCAATTCCCCCTCTGAAATAGTCTCTACCATAGCTCTCAACCAACACAAAATCGACCTTGATCAAAATCATACATAGGCTTTACACCAGAGCCAGAGGCTTCATCCCTAAGCTCTTTGGGATCTAACAAAGGTGTGAAGAATCTCTGATTGAGGCTACACCTCTCGGAGCAAAGGTATAACTCACTTACTTTCCTGAGCCTTCGCGAGCTCTGCATTTATAATGCTTTGATTTCATAGCATATTTACTATATAGATGTATTCGTCTCTTCAAGACAAACATTTAAAAAAAATAATCATCAAAATCCATTAAGAAATGAGAGAGATATTAAGATTTTAAGTTGGAAGGCTCTCGGTTAAGGCCATCGGGGACGATGAACGGATGCCATCCATCTTCGCGTGTATTAAATGAACGGAGGAGATCAAGCCGGATGATCCTATGGAATGAAACAACGGGATGCGTGGCAGCTGACTCAGAAGGCGGCGTCAAATAGGAGCGCGCCGCGTGGCTTTTCGACGGAAAGGAACCAGTCAGCCCGAGGTTTGAATAAATAAATAGGATATTTAATAAATTCAGAAAATAGCTCTTAAACTTCAAAAATCCATATGCTTGCATAGAAAATTTCTAAGAATAAAATAAAAATACCCTCTTGCTCAGTGAACAGAGGAGAACCATGTGGAATTATTTTGACATTAATTTGGTGCATAAATTATTTTTAAAAAATGAATTACAATTGGGGGTTTTTCAATTCTCCATTCATATTGGATTATCACCTTGACTCCAAATTTTTATATGTTGTAGCCTCTGTCTAGGTGCACAATTTGAGCATTTTTCCAAAGACATAAGAGAACTATAGAGAGAGATCTTAATTTTTTAACTTTTTATGCATTTTCTGTCCAAATAATTATAAAAAAAATTTCGTGGCTTAGAAAATTCTACAAAAATTCATATAAACTTAATATGGCCAGAGTGGTCTTATGAAATAATTTCATAATTGTTAAGAATTAAAACATCACTCTTTTGAGCAAACTCTAATTTTCTTAAAACATTTAATTTAAAGTACACAAAAATCAAAATCACTTGATTTTTGTTCGCCACTGTGGCTCATAAGTCAGAAAATTTACCATAAAAATTTCAAGTTATTTTGAGATCATTTAATATTTTTAATTGATTTTTAAAAAAGACCATCTCATTTAAAACTTAAATGATTTTTAAAAATCAAAATATAATTCCAAAAATTACCAAACTCAGTTTTTTGAGTTCTCTGANTAATTTATTTAAAACATTTAATTTGGAGTACATAGATATCAAAATCATTTGATTTTTATTCTCCACTGTGGCTTATGAGTCAGGGAACTCGCCATAAAAATTTCAAAGGATTTTGAGATCATTTGTTATTTTTAATTGATTTTTAAAGATCATCATCAAAATATAACTCCAAAAATAATCAAACCTAGTTTTTTGAGTTCTCTGACATCAGGGAGATTTAATAAAAATAAAGTGATATTTAAAATAAAAACCTAATTTTTTAATTTTTTTTTAATTATTTTAATAAATAAAAATTAAAAATTAAAAATTACAAAAATCACAAAGATCATAAAAATATTCTAAATCACTTCCTAAACACTTAGGAAAANGATATTCTAAATTACTTCCTAAACACTTAGGAATCATTGGAATATTTTTCCAAGGTAT
>JXCR01140429.1:65901-76933 GCA_002079205.1 Phalaenopsis hybrid cultivar
TTCACTTTAGTTGTAAAACTCAACATATTTTAACAAATCAATTGGCCAGATTGAAAGTAAATTAAGATCTAAGTGAAAAGATCATCACAAATTTCTAAACATTTTCATGGCTTCACCAATTCAAATCACCATTTCACAAATCTCGAGACAAGGAGAAAGACAAAGAAAACTACTCAGATCTCATGGGAAAAACACAACAAAACTCGAAATTCATATATAAAATCAAAGTCATACAAACTACAACAAGTAAATAATTTATCTCTAATTTCTCCCCAAGAACACTCCTAGAAGTTCCTCTGAATCTCTTCCTTTCTTTACAGCACACAGAATTCCTTTTCAAAGTAGCTAGGAGGAAGAAATCTCTCACTTTCTCTCCACTCTTACAATCACTCAACGAAATCCTCACAATTGTTACACTCTATTAAATACACTAATGAAACCTCTCTAACCTCCAGGACCTCTAGCACACTTCTATTTTCGGCCAAAATGTTCTTTTAAAGTTGTGGATGAGCTTTCCCAACCCTTCAAAATTTGGCCTTATCCAAAGCTTGAGTAGGCATAACCATCGATCTCGCCGTCGGCGGCCTCGAGGGCGTCTTCAGTGGGCTTCTAGAGAATTTTTGTCCTGTATTCTAGGGAAAATCTCACCGTCGGCGGCGTCAAGGACGTCGTCGGTGGCCTAGTTCAAATCTTCACATTTTGGTCCTTTCCGCTCCAATTTTGCTCCTTTTTGCATCTTTTTGCTTCAATGACCATATTTCCTTATTCTTGCAACAAAACATCAAAAATATCTTTTTTTAAAGTGCAATATCATCAAAAATAGTATAAAATAGGTATGGAAATCTCAACATATTTTCTTCTGATCAAAATCCTCCAAACTTAACTATTACTTGTCCTCAAATAATTTTAATATTATATAAAAGTTATGATCTAATGCAGTAAAGTTTTAATTCAAAAATACGATAAGTTTGACTTCAATAAATATCATAGGGAGATTTTCAGAAAAAATTCAGGTAATTGAATTAATTCTGTAGCTACCAGATTATCTAGTCATCAAGTTTAAGAGTTTTAGTCTTCTATTTATTTTAGGAATGACTATATGTTGTAATATTAAGTTACTTAGAATATCCAAAAGATAGGAACTTCATGAGAACACCACTAGTAAAAGATCTAATTCCATAAATATAAGTTCAGAAATGTATTTAAAGTTTTCCCTTTAGGTAGGTCCAGTGAACCTCTCAAGCTTCTCTTCACTTCCATAATATTTTTTTTTTTCTTTCTTTTCTCTTTTTTCATTTGGATTGCATTCAATCCTATATATTTTTCCTTTTCATTTCAGGAATTGTTTTCAATCCTTTCTTTTTCCTTTTTCAAGTGAGGATTACTATATCTGGATAGNCGCACTGACGAAGCGAGACTCATCGAACTCAACTCTTCTCTTTTGTCATGGAGTCATTTCAATCTAATCAAATTATATAAAAATTCCAAAAATTACTTCCAATATGTAAATCATGGCTTCCAATAGTAATTCTAAGAGTTCAACACTAAAATCCATGAATCTCTTCCAAAATTTTCTTCACATTCCTAAATTTTTTGGATCTCCTCAATGTGGGAGAAATTCATGGTGAAAATCAAATATTTTTAGCTTGGAGTGAAGCTCTTACCTAAAGATGATCAGATTTGGTGTCAAAAAGCCTTGAAATTGCCTCCCAATCCAAGATCTTTCAAGCCCTAAGTCAAAAATTGTGTTTTTAGGAGGAAGGGGATGATGAATAGTGGCAGTTGGCTGGTCAAAATCACGGTTAAAGGTAGAGGAAGGGGATGATGAATAGTAGCGATTGACTGGTCAAAATTGCAGTTAAAGGTGTTTTTCGTGAGCTCGCCGTCGGCGGGGTCGTTGGTGCCATCAGCGTGCTTAGTTGGAATTTAAATCCTAAGTCTCGAGAAAATCCCGCTGTCGGTGGCGTTGACGGCGCCGTTGGCGGGCTCTATTGATTTTTTCTAAATTCCAGATTTTTGCAATTTCGATCAATTCCAAGCCTAAACGACATATGTTTAATCATTATAGACATAATTTTAAATAACTAAAAGATGTACTNTCAGATCAAACGGATGTCATAACTTTCTTTAGTTTATTTGATAGAGCCTCACCCTCAACTCTTGTGTTCGTTCTTCGGGATAGATACATGATTTGAGGTAAAGCGCTCTTTCATCTAAACTATGAAAATTGTGGGGTTAGTTTGACTTCATCTTTTTAAAAACTAAAATTTTTAAAACGTCCTTCCGAAGTAGGCGACGGGATTTCAATTCCGATGACCGAGAGCTTCTTACGGGCAAACCCCACACCAAAAATAGTGCCGACAAACTTCTTCAAGAGCTTCCTGGAGACCTCTTGAGCTTAACTAAACCTTCCTTAGCCACTCAAATCCATTTCTACAGTTGAGTTTTGGAGCTCAATTTCAAGGCCGAAATAGAAAATCCTCTAAACCTCCACCAAATTCAAATTATTGTACCCACACCATCCCAACATCAAGAGAGGAAGATCACCCATAAAAGCCCCATCATCCGACCACCTTAAGGTGGACTTCGACCAAACCCCCAAATCGACCTTGATCGAATTTCGGTCTAGGCATTTCACCACGACCAGAGGCTCCATCCATAGGCTTCTCTCACCCACCTATAGCTTCTACAAGCATCCAATTGAGGCTACCCCACTTGGACCAAGGTATTCAAAGTTAACTCTAAATTGAGCTTCTTTTAATTATTCATGAATATAAAGTCAATTTAAGGGTCATTGGAGAAAAAAAGATGTTTTGATGTTTTGTTATTTTAATCCAAAATAACAAAACATAAAGTCAATCCAATATCTTCTTTTAATTATTTTTGATGTTTTGTTGAAGGAATGATGAATTAGGGTCATTGGAGAAAAAAAGATGCAAAAATGAGAGAATTTGGAGCGAAAAGGACCAAAATATGAAGAATTGAACTAGGGCGCTGACGGCGAGCCCAACGACGTTGACGACAAGCCCAACAACGTCGACAGCAAGATTTTCCTGAGACTCCAAAATTAATTCACTTAGAATGCCCGTCAACGTCGTCCTCGAGGCCGCCGATAGAGAGCTTGGTGGTTATGTCCAACTAGAATTTGGATGAGGATGAATTTTGGAGGGGTGTTTAGGCAACTCTTGGGAAAGCTCATCCACAACTTTAAAAGAAGATTTTGGCCGAAAATTGAAGAGAGCCTGGAGGTCCTGGAGGTTAGAAAGGTTCCATTAGTGTGTAGAGAGTTTACTAGAGTGTCTAAATTGTGAGGAATTCTTCGAGAGATTGTAAGAGTGGAGAGAAAGTGAGAGATTTCTTCCTCCTTCCACTTCGAAGAAGAATTCTGTGTGCTGTAAAGAAAGAAAGAGATTCAGAGGAACTTCGAGGAGCGCTTCGAAGAGGAATTTTGTGTGCTATAAATAAAGAAAGAGATTCAGAGGAACTTTGAGGAGTTTTCTTGGGGAGAAATTAGAGATAAGTTTATTTATTGTTGTAGTTTGTATGACTTTTGATTTTAAATATGAATTCTGAGTTTTGTTGTGTTTTCCCCATGAGATCTGAGTAGTTTTCTCTTTCTTTCTCTCCCTCTCCTTCCCTCCCTTTCGTTTTCTTTCCCCTGCCTTCATGTCTCCATTTCTCTTCCTCCTCATCTCTCTTTGACTCATNCAAAACGTTTAAGAAATTGTGATGATCTTTTCACTTAGATCTTATTTTACTTTCAATCTCACCATGTGATTTGTTAAAATATGTTGAGTGTTATAGCTAAAGTGAAGATTACATCCAAGATTCAGGGAGGTCAAAGCCCTTGGAAATTGGGTGCAAATTCGTGAAGATTACATCCAAGATTCAGGGAGGTCAAAGCCCTTGGAAGTTAGGTGCAAATAAATAAAGAAATAAAATTATCGGGAGTAGAATTGGAGATTTTAGAGTGACAGACTAAAATCCCCAATTCGGTCTAGTGAAGATTACATCCAAGATTCAGGGAGGTCAAAGCCCTTGGAAGTTGGGTGCAAATAAATAGGGAAGGATTACATCCAAGATTCAGGGAGGTTAAAGCCCTTGGAAGTTGGGTGCAAATAAATAGGGAAATGTTACATCCAAGATTCAGGGAGGTCAAAGCCTCAAAGCCCTCGGAAGTTGGGTGCAAATAAATAGGGAAATAATATTATCGGGCGTAGAATTGGAGATTTTAGATTAGAAGTTGGGTGCAAATAAATAGGGAAATAAAATTATCAGGCGTAGAATTGGAGATTTTAGAGGAAAGTTGGGTGCAAATAAATAGGGAAATAAAATTATCGGGCGTAGAATTGGAGATTTTAGAGTGAAAAGTTGGGTGCAAATAAATATGGAAAAAAAATTATCGAGCGTAGAATTGGAGATTTTAGAGTGACAGACTAAAATCCCCAATTTGGTGCAAATAAATAGGGAAATAAAAATTATCGAGCGTAGAATTGGAGATTTTAGAGTGGATGACTAAAATCCCCAATTTGATCCTATTGTTTGGGTGCTGAAGTGTAGATGTTAGCCCTCATGCGAGGGTAACGTGGGAGCTTTGAAGTGAGAGCCGGTATCCTCCCAGCCTAGCCACATATTCAGTAAATAAGCGTAGGATTAGTCAATGTTCTTTATGCCTGGATCAAAGGGTAAAGAATAAGTATGCTCNGCAAATACAAAGATCAAATCAAAATACATAGATAGACATATAGGTAGTAATATAAATCTACTAATCTTCAGACTCGATGCTTGATTCTCCTCTGAGATCGCCCATTGATTGCACATGAAGGAAGAGGTTGTAGAAGGGTCGGAATGGAAATTCTTCAGTAGAATCTTCCTCAATTAATTTCCTCCTCCTCATCAGTTGTATCAAACTATCTTCTAAATGTCCACAATGTTCAAAATGCTCTTTCATCCTCCAGTCCCAATGATCGAAGAAATTGGGGATATTATTAATTGCATTCATGACATTTTGTACCTCCTTTTCACACTTCTTGATTCGGCGCACGATCACCAAAAACTTATCAGGGACTAAGGTTTGAACTGACAATGAATTCTGAGATGATTAATCAACTAACATGGCCATATCATCTTCATCTTCAAATGATGGGAATCTTTCAGTTGGATCCAAAGGATTCCAAGGCAGCAGTACTTTTCCCCAATTCTCATAGGACACTTGGAACTGACTGCAAAGTGAGAAAATTATAGAGGGGTGTCCAAGCCCATAAGTTGATCCGTGAATGATCAGGCCCAAAACTGACTTCACAATTATTGATCCAATATCGATCGGCAGTCCCCTTTAGATGCAGTAATTCAAAATGGCACTTTGTTTAGAAACTTTACCGATCTTCATTGTCGGTAACAGTTTTTCAGAAATGAAAAAGTGCCAATGTTTAGAAACGAGATTCATGAGTGTTGCAGAAAAACTAACATACCCATTTTTTCTTGTTTCCCAATCGCCAGTTTCGTCCGTTAAATAGTGGTATATCTCATTCATCTGGTTTCTCATTGGGACGAAATTGGAATATTGGCAGACATGAACATTTTCTATCATATATAATTCATTGATCCATGCAGGAGTGAAAGTGATCCATCTTCCTTGCACGTAAACAACTCCTTGGTTGATTCCATGTAAATTTGCATAAAATTCTGTTACCACTGGAACCACCACGGCGACAGTAGTGTAGCACAGCACTTCCCATCTTCCCCGCACTATTGTTTCATCAATATCCATCGTGGGATTATTCAATCCGTGATTCACAAATCCTCGTTATTTGATTAATCTTTTCTTCATCAGCAACTTGTTGAAGATTCGCTGCGCTTCCACACTAATAAACTTTCGTCGATTGAAAACTCGCATTATGGGATTATCAGGGAAATTAGATGCCATAGGAATGGAATTGGTAAAGTTTCACTTCATTTTTAGGGGGAAAATATGAATTAGAATTCAAATTTTTTAGTTTAAAAAGACTATTCCCTCCCAAAAACCGTCAAAAATTGCCATTCAAACATAAGAAACCCTCATCCTACCGGTCTCACCGTCGGTGGGGTCGATTGCACCGTCGGCGCCCTTCTGTATTAATTTTGTCTGGACTCTCGGGAAAAACCCGCTGTCGGTGGCGTCAAGGGCACCATCGGCACCCAAGGCAAATTTATCACAGTTTTGCTTTGGTCCGAATGCGTTCCAAATTTTCTTCATGGTTCCAATTTTTAAGAAATTTCAAGGGTAAATAAGAATAGTAGAGCTTAATACTACCATAAACTAGCTATAATCTCAAATAGAAACTACTATAATTAANGCCATCGGCACCCAAGGCAAAGTTTTCACAGTTTTGCTCTGGTCCAAATGCTTTCCAAATTTTCTTCATGGTTCCAATTTTTAAGAAATTTCAAGAGTAAATAAGAATAGTAGAGCTTAATACTACCATAAACTAGCTATAATCTCAAATAAAAACTACTATAATTAATATGAAAATAAAAATAAAGATAAATATGGGTTGCCTCCCATAAAGCGCTTGGTTTAACGTCGTCAGCCCGACCTATTCAGGTGTTATTCAGGTTGACTGATCACTAAAACCTCTTTAAAATTTGGTTTCTTACCCTTCATAATATGGTTTTAATCTATGACCATTTACTTTAAATCTATTTCCTGTTTTCTGATCTTCAATTTTAACAGCTCCGTAAGTATAAACTTGAGATCACAGTAAATGGCCCTAACCAACGAGACTTCAATTTCCCAGGAAATAATNTTAACCCTCATAATATGGTTTTAATCTATGACCATTTACTTGAAATCTATTTCCCATTTTCTGATCTTCAATTTCAACAACTCCGTAAGTATAAACTTGAGATCACAGTAAATGGCCCTAACCAACGAGACTTCAATTTCCCAGGAAATAATTTCAACCTAGTGTTGTAAAGTAAAACTTCTAGTCCTGGTTCCAAGTGCTTTTGGTAAATCTTCCGACCATGCCATAACTTTAATTTTTCTTTTAAATTTTGTCGTTATCATAGGACTCATTTCTTAATTATTCCAATTCATTTAATTATAACAATCTCTTTTTACAAGCATCTTTCAAATTATAATTGAATTTCTTAATCGCCTGTCAGCACTATTTTTGGTGTGGGGTTTGTCCGTAAGAAGCTGTCGGTCATCGGAATTGAAATCCCGTTGCCCGCTTCGGAATGACGTTTTAAAAATTTTAGTTTTGAAAAAGATGAAGTCAAACTGACCCCATAATTTTCATAGTTTAGATGAAAAAGCATTTTACCTCAAATCATGTATTTATCCCGAAGGATGAACACAAGAATTGAGGGTGAGGCTCGATCAAATAANGGTTAATCTTTCGATCATGCCATAACTTTAATTTTTCTTTTTAAATTCTGTTGTTATCATAGGACTCATTTCATAATTCTTTCAATTCATTTAATTGTAACAATCTCTTTTTACAAGCATCTTTCAAATTATAATTGAATTTTTTAATTGCTCAATATGCTTTATGCTCCAATTCTTTTGGTAAGTGACAAGTCTTTCCAAAAATTAGTCTGTAAGGAGTCATTCCAATAGGAGCAGTCCTGTAAGTCCATAATGCAGTATCCAATCTAGTGGACCAATCTATTCTAGTAGGGTTTACAGTCTTTTCAAGTATTTGTTTAATCTCTCTATTAGAAACTTCAGCCAACCCACTGGTTTGAGGATGATAGGCTGTAGAGATTCGGTGAATAATATTAAGCATTTCTGCCGATCTCTGAATATATTTATTTTTAAAATGCGATCCTCCATTAGTGATAATCATTCTAGGCATTCCGTATCTAGCAAAAATATTTTTCATCAAAAATATTGAAACACTTTTAGCGTCACAACGAGGTAAAGCTTGTGCTTCAATCCACTTAGACTTGAAACACTTTTAGCATCACAACGAGGTAAAGCTTGTGCTTCAATCCACTTAGAAACGTAAGTCTACGCAACTAATATGTATAAGTTCCCATATGAAGGGATAAATGGTCCCATGAAATCAAATCCCCAAACATCAAAGATCTCAACTTCTAACATGAAATTTAAATATATATCAAGTTCCCAAATGAAGGAATAAATGGTCCCATAAAATCTAATCCCCAAACATCAAATATCTCAACTTCGTTCCTCAAATAAAGGAATAAATGGTCCCATAAAATATAATCCCCAAACATCAAAGATCTCAACTTCTTAAGGAATAAACGGTCCCTTAAAATGTAATCCCCAAATGTCAAAGATCTCAACTTCCAATATGAAATTTAGAGGCATTTCATTTCTTCTAGATATATTGCCTACTCGTTGACATCGATCATAAGTTTTTATATTTCTATAAACATCTTTAAATATGGTAGGCCAATAAAATCCAACTTGTAAAATTTTTTAAGCAGTTTTATCAATCCCCAAATGTCTTCCAAATTCAGAATCATGACATTTCTGAATGATCAACTCAGTTTCTTCATAAGGTACACATCTCCTCATAATNTATCCGCCCTCTTTAGTGTACGGATCAAGTTGGGAGATTCGTTCATCTGAAATCACATTTATCGAACCTTTTTCAGGTTCTTTTAACTATTCTTTCAGGATAGAGATATTCCGTTCTTTAATGTTCTTTTCAAGCCAATCCTTGAAGACAAAACATTCTTCAATTGTATGCCCCAACATTCTGTGATACGGACAGTAATTTGGCTCATTTTTCTTATTAACTTTTTCAGGCTTCTTTGGTTCTGGAAGTTTGAATTCTGGATCCTTCATCAGACTCTTGAACATTTTAGAAATAGCTTCATTCTTGAAAGAATATACTATCGCCCGTCTTTCTGCGNTGGAATACACTCTAAAATCATTCTCTCCGGGCTACAAGTATGAACATTCTATACAAGATGTTATTCGTGAAATTTATACCAGAATGAAAATTTTCTCATTTGATGGGAATGAAGTGGAGGCATCAGATTCAGAACCTGCAAGCACCAATATCTACTTCACAAGAAGTTCTTTTATGTTATGATTATGTCCAACAACCCCATCCTTGAAAGTCATCCCCAGTAGTTCCCCAATGCTATCATAAATCTTTGGTTCGCATAGGTCAGGCATGCTTCGTGCGTAAAGGAGGTTAAAAAAAATTGTAAGTTAACTATCTTCATTTACGAGGCAGAAACTTTTAAACTTGCGGAACCATGACATTTATCTATTGTTTGAAATTTTCAGTTTGAACATCCAAAAAGATGGAGCTAATTCATAAGTTCTTTAATGGAATGAAGTTGCTCGATGAATGGAAAATATTTCTTTTTGATAATAGGGCTAATTCACCTTTGTTGAGAGGAAGACTATGCTAATATATTTTCCGAAAGGCTGTTAAGGATTGAAAATACTTACATTAATATTCTCAAGTGGCCCCTTAATTGTGATCCCCAATCTGAGCCACATATTATCCCATTCTCGTTTAAGTTCCTAGGCGTAAAGTTACATATCTTCACCAAATGAATATTTTTCTCAATTAGAGCAATCTTTGACAGACTACTAAAACTTGATCATCCCAAATTTTGTTTGAGAGGGATATCGTTCAAACTGTTGGACAAGACATTTGGATTGGTTTCCCTCATAATGGTTAATGATAACAAGTGGTTGTTGAGCAGTAACCTTATTACCGTAATGAATGTTGTATGCTTGGACAACTATTGAGAATATGTTATATTGCACGCCGATAACTTAGAAAATTTCTGACCATGAATGTATTTGATGAGGATGAGGAGGAACAAATTGCACCAAAGAATAAACATTTGGATGACTTGGTCTAAGTGGAGGCAACTAAATAGAATACCTAACAAAACATAGAGACTACCTTTCAAAATCTTTCGAACATTATAACACATTCACTTAAGAGTGATATCATGCAAAAAGGTCTTTAGAAGTCATGATGATCAATATGGGGTGGTATGCAATCCCCCTCTTTGTAAATGTTGATTATACAACTGTCAAGTATGACGCTTTAGGGAAAAAATATGCCGCGCCACCAATCTCTTAATTATTTTAATAATTATAGGTGGCATTGAGTTTATCTAGTGGTAGAATAAAATGCCAGGGGATTTCCATCTCGGTCTGTAGCGAAGTTGTATTGGATGGTGATCCTGCTATTTGCTCGTTTACAATGGCTGGACTCTGAGTAAGTTTTCCATTCCAAATATCTGGCTCACCCCCTATCACGTGCTTTGAACAAATGATCAACGATAATTTCTTATTTGTCTTTGCTGAAGACTCAAGTGAACATTTGTAGGCCCTCTAGTAATGCCGAAAAGACTGTCATATGATAGCCTGAATGCACTTGAGCTCTTCTTCAAAATGATCTATCTAGTCATAGGTCCTTCTAGTGCTAGAGGATTGATGATATGTGTGGTGTATGGATGCAGTGCGAAGATGCATCTCTCCTACTCGTCTTCCTTCAGATCAAAGTTCTCCATCCCAAAGATATGATACACCTCACTAGGGGTATACTCCGGAGTTTGAAACTCAAATTATGGAAAATATTCATCCATGGGTTACGGTCGGAGCTCTTGCTCCCTCTGTCCTTCGACTCTCTTCAGTCCCTTGTTCATATTTCTTCATTGATTACGGGTCAGCCCTATTTTTATTTTAGTCAGACCTTGTCGGCACTATTTTTGGTGTGGGATTTGCCCATAAGAAGCTGTCGGTCATCAGAATTGAAATTCCGTTTCCCGCTTCGGAAGGACGTTTAAAAATTTTTAATTTTGAAAAAGATGAAGTCAAACTGACCACATAATTTTCATAGTTTAGATGAAAGAACGCTTTACCTCAAATCCTGTATCCGTCCCGAAGGATGAACACAAGAATTGAGGGTGAGGCTCAATCAAATAAACTAAAGAAAGTTATGACATCTGTTTGGTCTGTGAAACCAATGTATTGGCCGACAAGTTCCCCTATTTAATATAAGAATTAAATAGGGTTTATATTATGCTGAGTTCGGGAAAA
>JXCR01140429.1:87015-98677 GCA_002079205.1 Phalaenopsis hybrid cultivar
GGAAAAAATGTGATTTTTCAAAATTTAATTTAATTTATATAATTATTTTAATGCAAGAATAGGATTCTTCAAAGAAAATTCCTAACTTGACCAAGGTAAATTCTAATCCCTTGAAATTGTTACTGGAGGTAGTTAAAGAAAATTCCTAACTTGACCAAGGTAAATTATAATCATTTGAAATTTTTACTGGACGTAATTTCTCAAAATTTAATTTATTTTATATAATTATTTTCATGCAAAAACAGGATTTTTCAAAGAAAATTCCTTTCAAAATTTAATTTAATTTATATAATTATTTTCAAGCAAAAATAGGATTTTTCAAAGCTCAAAATTTAATTTATTTTATATAATTATTTTCATGCAAAAACAGGATTTTTCAAAGAAAATTCCTTTCAAAATTTAATTTAATTTATATAATTATTTTCATGCAAAAATAGGATTTTTCAAAGGTGATTTTTAAAAATTTAATTTAATTTATATAATTATTTTAATGCAAAAATAGGATTTTTCAAAGAAAATTCCCTAAATTAGACCAAGGTAAATTGTAATCCCTTGAAATTTTTATTGGAGGTATACCTAGACTAGAGAAGCCTTTGGACCAAATTTCGTGATTTTTTAAAATCTCTGTGATTTATTAGAATTATTTTAAAATCTAAAAAAATTAATAAAAATTAAATATTTTAGGTGGTGAAAATTAAGTTTTATATTTTTAAAAAATTTCCCTAAGGTTAGAGAACTCAGAGGAGAAAATTTTATATTTTTTTTATTTTTCCTTGATTTATTGGAATTATTTTAGTGAAAACTCANTACCTCAACCAGAAAAGCCTTCAAACCAAATTTCATGATTTTTTAAATTCTCTGTGATTTATTAGAATTATTTTAAGTTCTGGGATATTTAACAAAAATAAAATATTTTAAGTGGCGAAAATTAAGTTTTATATTTTTCAAAAATCTCCCTAATGTCAAAGAACTTAGAGGAGAAAATTTTTTATTTTTCTGATTTTTTGTTGATTTATTGGAATTATTTTAGTGAAAACTCATTTTTAGCCTTTTTAAAAAATTATTTTTAAGCTTTGAAAATAAATATCTTTATTTAGAAAATCAGGAAAAATATTTTGATTGTTCCTAAGTGATTATGAAGCAATTTAGAACTTTTCCATGAATTTTGTTATGTTTTTGTTTTTTAT
The DNA here is from genome assembly GCA_002079205.1 of Phalaenopsis hybrid cultivar. NCBI lineage: Eukaryota > Viridiplantae > Streptophyta > Magnoliopsida > Asparagales > Orchidaceae > Phalaenopsis > Phalaenopsis hybrid cultivar. Next base: position 88,203 of record JXCR01140429.1, read on the forward strand.
GAATTTTTAATTATTTAAATACTTAAAATAGGCCAAAAATTAAGTTTTTATTTTAAAATATTATTNGCAATTTAGAACTTTTCCATGAATTTTGTTATGTTTTTGTTTTTTATGAATTTTTAATTATTTAAATACTTAAAATAGGCCAAAAATTAAGTTTTTGTTTTAAAATATTATTTTATTTTTATAAAATATCCCTGATCACAGAGAACTCAAAAACTAAGTTTCATATTTTTTGAGTTATATTTTGATTTTTAAAAAATCATTTAAGTGTTAAGAGTGGCATTCATCTTTAAAAATCAATTTAAGTTATTAAATTAACTCAAAATATTTTAAAACTTTTATGATGAGTTCTCTGGATCATAAATCACAATGAAGATAAAAAAGCAAGTCATTTAAATGTTTGTGATTTCCAAAATTAATTATCATAGTGATTTAGTATTTGGAAAATTTAAGGATGTTTTAAATGACATATTATCCAAACTTAATTATCTTAGTGATTCAGTATTTGAAAAATTTAAGGATGTTTTAAATGACTTGACCTATGAAATTATTTTCAAAGGTTTCTCTGGTTATGGTAAACCTTACAAAATTTTCTTAGGATTTTATAATAAATATGCTAATTTCTATGATTATTTCAAGGAAATAATGTGAAATAACTTGAAAAATATGGATCTCTATATAGAAACCTGCTCTGACTTTGGAAAAATCAGGAATATTTCCCCTTACACAAGCTATAATATGTCAAAATTTCAAGCCAAGGTGATGTGTCAATAAGCATGGTGAATCAAATGATTCAAAATAGTGTTTAATTAATTAAAAATAAAATATGCACCAAATGGACTTAAAATATATTCCACATTATTCTCCTCTGTTCACTGAAAAAGCGGGTATTTTTATTTTATTTTTGTGATTTTTCTACACAAAGTTATGTGTTTTCTAAGTTAAGGGTATTTAAGTAAATAGGAAAAAATCTTATTTATCTATTTAAACAGCGCGTGCTGACTAGATCCTAGGCTGCTCCGAAGGCATGCGTGGCTCACTCTGGTTGGACGCCGCCGTCCACGTAGCTGCTAACTCGGCCCGCTTTTTATGTCCCAAAGCGCTGTCCGGCTTGATCTTCCCCGTCCATTTGATACACGCTTGATCGGATGGCTCCCCGTCATCATCCCCGATGGAATGATCCCGTGCCCGTCCACACTAAAACCTTAAGATCTCAGCCTAGACTCAACCAAATCATCGTGCCCGTCCAGACTAAAACCTTAAGATCTCGGCCTAGACTCAACCAAATCACTTCGGGTTTGATATCCACACTAAAACCTTAAGATCTCTGCCTAGACTCAACCAAATCACTTTGGGTTTGATCCTACGTTCACACTAAAACCTTAAGATCTCGGCCTAGACTCAACCAAATCACTTCGGGTTTGATCCTATGAATTCTTCTAAGTGAGACGAACATATCTATACGGTTAATAGGCCATGAAATTAAGCCATTATAATCGTCTAAGTGAGACGAACATATCTATACGGTTAATAAGCCATGAAATTAAGCCATTGTAACCGTCTAAGTGAGACGAACATATCCATTCTGTTAAGATGCCATGAAATCAGGCTTAAGTAAATGGAGAATCAAAATAAGCTCGGGAGAAGGAGAAGTTTTATACCTTTGCTCTGAGAAGGGAAGCTTCGATCAGAGGTGCTCGTCACATTTTTTGGAGTCCAAGGAGGCTAGGGATTGAGTCCCTAGTCTTGGTAAAAGGCCTAGGTATGAATTTGTTCACGGCTGGATTTGGGTGTTGGTCTAGAGCTTTGGTAGAGGCTCTGTAGAAGGGGGATTTGATGGGGTTTTAGCTTCTTTCACTCTTATGAAGGTGTGGGCACAAATAATTGAAGTTTGGTGGAGTGTGGAGGTGTATTAGGCTCTGTCCTGGTTTTCGATAGGGTTTCGACCACAAAATTGGGCTCCGACAATGGGAATGGGTGAGGAAAAAATGGTTGGAATGAACTGAGGGGATCTTAGGGAAGCTCTGTGTAAAGTTTAGAGAGACCTATTTAAGGAAATTTCAGTACACCTCCCATGGCCGTGGGTGGTGAGTTTTTATAAAAATGGCCATGGGGTGGCTCTCAGGGCATAAGCTTGGGTGCATAGTGGTGCTTAAGTGGAGGGCAGAGGAGCTCCATAGTTTGATTTGGATGAGCTGGCCTCTAGGTTTGATTTGGGTGAGGTTCCATGGGAGTGGCTCTCGGTTTTGGGCTTTTCCAGCCACTAGCCTGGCTGGCCGGCCAGGGGGAGGCGGCTAGGAGCTTAGGGAACCCATAGGAATCCATAACAACAATTTAATGCAAATGTGCTTGGATTTGACAAAGATATCTTAAGCATGTGCATTTTTGGAAAGTAATATCCCTTAATTTGCAACCTTTGGTCCATTTCTTGATTTAGGTGATTTCATGGTGTTCGTACTGGTCACTAAGTTCAAGACCTTTGGTCCATGGCTTGATTTAGGTGGTTTCATGGTGTTTGTACTGGTCACTAGGTCCAACTAATGGCTGTGGTGGAGTTAATTTAATGCAAATGTGCTTTGATTTGGCAAAGATATCTTAAGCATGTGAATTTTTGGAAATACTTTGGTCCATGGCTTGGTTTAGGTGGTTTCATGGTGTTTGGACTGGTCACGAAGTCCAACTAATGGTTGTGGTGGAGTTAATTTGGTGGCCTTTGTGTGGTTAGGTCACATTTAGTGTATGGGTCCAAGTGGGTGCAAATGACCAAAACATGGGTTTGGGCTAGGTTANTTGAAATTGGTTTCTACCAATTAACTCCTTTGTGTTTCAAACATCAAATGAATTGATTAAGAATAGATGTTACCCATTTTCCCTCCTTAAATTAAGCCTAAATGTTAATTAAGGCAAAATTTCCAAAATTACACATTTGCCCATACGGCTCTATCACTTCATAATTTGTCAAATTCAATTCAAATGACTTTGAAATTTTTATCCAACCTCAATCATGGGTCAGTTAAGACATCAGAGGAGAAAATGTGATTTTTTAAAATTTAATTTATTTTATATAATTATTTTCATGCAAAAATAGAATTTTTCAAAGAAAATTCCTAACTCGACCAAGGTAAATTATAATCCCTTGAAATTTTTACTGGAGGTAGACTTAGAAAGGATAAAATAATTTAAATGGTGAAAATTTTTTGAATTCTCAATGATTTATTAGAATTATTTTAACTTTTGGGTTATTTAATAAAAATAAAATATTTTAAATGGTGAAAATTAAGTTGTCTTTTTGAAAAATCTCTCTGAGGTTAGAGAATTTAGAGAAACAAATTTTATATTTTTTTGATTTTTTTTATTTATTGGGATTATTTTAGTGAAAACTCATTTTTAGCTTTTAAAAAAATTATTTTTAGGCTTTAAAATTCAATATCTTTATTTAGAAAATCAGAAAAAGTATTCAAATTATTCCTAAGTGATTAGAAAGCAATTTAGAACATTTCCATGAGTTTCATTGTTTTTGTGATTTTTATGCATTTTTAATTCTTTAAATATTTAAAATAGACTAAAAATCAAGTTTTTATTTTAAATATCATTTGATTTTTAGAAAATACCCTTGACCACACAGAATTCAAAAAACTAAATTTCATAATTTTTTGAGTTATATTTTAATTTTTAAAAATCATTTAAATGCCAAAAGTTCTATTTATCTCTAAAAATCAACTTAAGTTGTCAAATGAACTCAAAATATTTTGAAATTTTAATGATGACTTCTCTAGATCATAAATCACAGTGGAGATCAAAAATGAAATCATTTAAATATTTACATTTTCTAAAATTAATTATCTTAGTGATTTAGTGTTTGTAAAATTTAAGTGTATTTTAAATGACTTGACCCATGAAATTATTTTAAAACCTTCTATAGTCATGGTGGACCTTCCAAAATTTTCTTAAATTTTTTTAAACAATATGATAATTTCCATGATTATTTTAAGGAAATAATGTGCAAAAACTTGAAAAATATGAATCTCTGTATAGGAACCTCCTCTAACTTTGGAAAAATCCAAGGATGTTTCCCTTGACAGAGGCTACAACATGCCAAAATTTCAAGCCAAGGTGATGTGTCAATATGCATGGAGAATCAAATGATTCCAAATATAGTTTAATTACTTAAAAATATTTTGTCTATCAAATGGACTTAAAATTTTTTCCACATTATTTTCCTCTGTTCACTGAGCAAGCGGGTATTTTTATTTTATTTTTGTTATTTTTCTACACAAAGTTATGTATTTTTTAAGTTTTGGATTTTAAATAAATAAGAAAAGGCCTCTATTTTCCTACTTATCCATGTCAACCACGTATGGGTCGAATAGGCCATGTGTCGTTGTGTGATTGGCGCCGCCAGCCAGCTCATTCCCGCCCATGTCGGACCGCGGTCTGTCCGACGCGATCATGCCCACCCGATCAATACACGCTCGATCTGACGGTCACGGGTCATCGTCTTAAATGAACTTGAACAAAAAACCGTCCATTTTAAAATGCTAATATCTCACTCGATTCTTAACAAAATTGAGTGATTTTTTTTTTAAATGCTTGCATTGATTAATAAAACACATCCATACGGTTGATAAACCCTTAAATTGACTTTATATTCATGAATAATTAAAAGAAGCTCGGTTTAGAGTTAACTTTAAATACCTTGGTCCAAGAGGGGTAGCCTCGATTGGATGCTTGTAGAAGTTTTAGGTGGGTGACAGAAGCTTAGGGATGGAGCCTTTGATCATGGTGAAATGCCTAGACCGAAATTTGATCAAGGCCGATTTGGGGGATTTGTCGAAGTCCACCTTAGGGTGGTCGAATGATGGGGCTTTTATGGTTGATCTTCTTCTCCTAATGTTGGGATGGTGTGGGTACAAAAAATTTAAATTTGATGGAGACTTAAAGGATGTCCTATTTCGGCCATGAAAATGAGCTCCAAAATTGAACTCAAGCAATGGATTTAATTGACTAAGGAATGTTTAGTTAAGCTCAAGAGGTCTCTAGGAAGCTCTTGAAGAAGTTTTACAGAGTCTACCTGAATAATTTTCAAGCTCTCTCTCTTTTTTCTTTGGAGGGGGAGTTTAAATAAAATGGCCTAGGCTGGCTGTCAGGGTCAATTGAGGGCGCATTTGGTTGCTTATGTGGAGGGCAGAGAAGCTCCAATGAGCAACTGGGCTGATTTCACCAATGGGTTTGAATTGGGTGAAAATCCCTTACCTTGGCCATGGTTTTTGCCATTTACTAGCCACCAAGGTGGCTGGCCGGCCAGGCATTGGTCACCTCTTGGCTCAAGGAAGTCAGTGGTGGCTAATGATGATTATCTCCCAAGGGTAAGTGATGATGTTGGAGATATTTCAAGTTAGATACAACAATGGGTAAAATCCCTTAATTTGGGGATCCATTGGTCCATAGCTTGTCATGGTTCTTTTAGGAGGGTTTAGCCTGTTCTTTAGGAAGGTTTTGGTGGCTGTGAAATCATTACTTTGGTGGCTTAGACATGGTTAAGTCAATTTTTGGTGAAAGTGTTCAAGTGAGTGCAAATGACTAAAACTTGGGTTTGGACTAGATTAACCATGTCCATTGACCCAATTTATTGATCAAAATTATGTAGATGATGGTTATGATGATTTTTGGTGAAGGGTTGAAGTGATTTTTAGTTCAGTTGGTAGGTCAATTTGAAGGATTTTTTAAATTGGGTCAATTTGGGCATGTTGGGTTAGACATGGGTCTAGGTTGGGTTAGCCTTGGGATAAGTCCAAACTGATTGTTGAAAAAGGTCAATAGGAACCTCATGAAGAGTTTTCAACATAAATTGGGTGCCAATATTGGGATTAAGGCAATCAATTTGGTGAAATTTGGCGACTTAGCCAATTTGGGGCTAAATTTGGGGCTTTTGGACTTAAGCTGAAATCAAATGAAATTGAGGTCTCACCAAAGAAAATTGAAGGTCAATTTTGATTTATGGGGATGTTATGAAGATTTTTAAATACAAGTTGTGGTCAATTGAGTGAGCTATGAGTTTAATTTTGTGAGATTAGGTCATATGGTCAAAATTGGGGTTTTGACCTAAATCAAAATTGGGTTCAAATAATAGACCAATTAAGCTTGTATTTCACTTAGTTTGGTAATATAAAAAGTTAATTTGAGTTTATGATTGGAATTCGGGTCAATTGACATCAAATTGATGAACATTTGAGTTGAATTTGGGAAAATTTAAGCTCTTAAAGGCAAATTTGGGGGTTTTGGTTAAAGATGGTCAAATTGAGCAAACTTGGTCATGTGGTAGTTGAGAAAAATGAAATTAGGGATATTTGGGATTTATTGAGAATTTCTGGGAATTTTTGAAATTTTTGGAATTTTGGGCTATAGAGGGATATTTTGGTAATTTGGCCAATTTGGAGATTTTGGGTTGTTTGGGTGTTTTCAAGGTGTTTGAAATGATTTTTGAATCAAGTTGGGTATTTTGGCTAGATTTGGAGATTTTGGCCAAATTTGGGGTCCCAAGGGTATCTAGGTAATTTGGGGGAATTTAGGGGCAAAAGGCTAGTTGGGTATCCTGGTAGAGTTGGAGTGCCAACCACCATCAATAACATGGACCAATGGAATCCCATTTTGGGTCCTCTATGTAGTGATCTTAGCTAATCCCTAACCCATGGATAATGGGTTTAGGGAACCACCTACAGGAGTCTCCCAAAAGTATTATGGGACCAAAGCCTAGAAGTTCTGAGTTTAGGGTAGTGAGTGATTGCGAGTGCAAGTGATTGCAAGTGAGTGCCTTAACCCTAGAATAGCACCCAGGGTGAACCCTAAGGTCCAGCAGTCGTAAGGGTGACTCATCTTGAGTTTCCCCCATAGTGATCACACCTACTAAATGCTATAGGTTAGGACTAATATGTGGAACTCCAAGTTAAGTAGAGAAGAGTGTAGAATTTATAATGGTGAGGGTTCCTTGTCTGATTTTCTAAGAATAGTCAATAAGAAAGTCCTATGGCTAGACCTTAGGCTACTAAAGAGGAAAAGACCTCAACCAAAAGTGAGGTCAATAAATGGACCCCCAATAGGTGGGGTGTGTTGGGCAAGCACACTAACACAAAGTAAGGTTAACAAAGGGATTATAGGTTTTGTTTCTTTTTACATTAGGACTACTCAGATTTCTTGGACAATACAACACATATGTTATTTACAAGGAATCTCAATCAAATTTGGTCGGCTACCTTTATGACATATTAGACTTAGAGTGTTATTAGCTTCAAAATAAGGAACCATGGAGACTTGATCCCAGATAACTGCTTATATGCAACAATATAACGATAATTCTGATTATATTTTTCACTTATATTTCCTTATTTCACAACAAAACCAAAAACTTGATCTTGAAGAAAAATAAGAATTTAACTTTTAATTTTATATAGTGGTATACTCGGCAAGTATACGTATCGTTATCAAGTGATATATAACTTTTTGATTAAGACCTGAATATCGAACCCATTGGGAAGATATGCAATATGCACTTTTTGGAAGACTTTTATTTTTACAAAGAAAATTATTTAAACTAAAGACATTTTTACATTAAAAAAAGTTTAAATAATTTTGGTTATTTTAATATTTTGACAAAAATAAGACAAACTTAAAAAGATAACTTGAGTGTTTGTAGAAGAAAAACACAAAATATGAAGATATTTTTCTCCTTATCATGAACCAGTAATAAGTATAGGAATTCTATTGTGGAAGTACGCATATTGTGTTGTGTCAAATAGGAGCAATAATATTCTTTACCCTTACTAGAGATGCTATAAAGAAGGTTGTGCCAAATAGGAGCAATAATATTATTTACCCTTACTAGAGATGCTATAAAGAACATTGCTATAGTTTGAATAGTCTTGAAGACCGGCTAGGCAGGGAAGATACTAGCTCTCACTCTAGAGTTCCCTAGAGCAATAATATTCTTTACCCTTACTAGAGTTGCTATAAAGAACATTGGCTAATTTAAAGTTATTTCTGAAGATCGGCTAGGCAGAGAAGATACGAGTTGTCACTCTAGAGTTCCCTTAATTCCCTCCACCTGGGGGCTAACATCTCGAGCCTAGGCAGGGAAGATACCAGCTCTCACTCTAGAGTTCCCTCGATTCCCTCCACCCGGGGGCTAGCATCGCTAGGCAGGGAAGATACTAGCTCTCACTCTAGAGTTCCCTCGATTCTCTCCACCTCAAGGCTAATAGGTAGGGAAGATACCATCTCTCACTCTAGAGTTCCATTAATTCCCTCCACCTGGGGGCTAACATCTCGTATCATAACCTATTTACCCTTACTAGAGATGCTATAAAGAATATTGGCTAATTTAAAGTTTGAATAGTTCTGAAGACCGGCTAGGCAGAGATGTTATAAAGAACATTGACTAATTTAAAGTTTGAATAGTTCTGAAGACCGCCTAGGCAGGGAAGATACCAGCTCTCACTCTAGAGTTCCCTCGATTCCCTCCACCCGGGGGCTAGCATCGCTAGGCAGGGAAGATACTAGCTCTCACTCTAGAGTTCCCTCGATTCTCTCCACCTCAAGGCTAATAGGTAGGGAAGATACCATCTCTCACTCTAGAGTTCCATTAATTCCCTCCACCTGGGGGCTAACATCTCGTATCATAACCTAAGGGAAGATAGTAGCTCTCACTCTAGAGTTTCCTCGATTTCGTCAACCTAGAGGCTAACATCTCATATTAGAACCTAAAACAATAAACCAAGTTGAGGGCTTTAACATGCCACTTTAAAGTCCTCTAACTCTACACCCTTCAATGAATATTTCTCTACTTATTTTCACTCAATCATTCAAACTAAATTCTCATTCATACAACCTCATGTGATTATTTCCAATTATTGACTGAGATAATTCCAGCCCGGTTCTTACATGTTCTCGCAACAAATTTTAACATCTCGATTGGCCAAATTAAGAAGTAAATGAAGTACATGAATTTAAATCATCACAACTTCTTCCAACATTAAAGATCNAAAGAAGAGGGTAGAATTTCTAATGGTGAGGCTTCCAAGTCTAGTTTTCTAGGAATAATCAACTGGAAAAGTCCTACGGCTAGACCTTAGGCTACTAAAGAGAAAAAAAAACTAAACCTCAACCAAAAATGAGGTGAACACATTCGTCTGAAACTATTACACAAATAACCTGAAAGATGTGAGGATTTAGGTCGTGACAAACGACAACCTCAGAATCCTAAGAAGAGTTGGGGCTTATATTGTGTAGCAGGGTTATACAAAAGCCTAAAGATAAGGTGAAGATTTACGTTGCATAATCAAGCAAACTCAAAGTCTTATGTATATGTTGTTTAAGTCTAAGGAAGGAAGATTGGTTTAACTAGGCAAGACAGGTTTTGCTGTTGAAGATGGTCGTGCTGCCCACCATGCTAGCTCCAAGATCCTGCCACGACGAGTTTGAGTTTTCTAGTGTGTCAAGTTATATTGTCAAATCAGGTGGCCTTAAGGTTGAAGTTCTTTGAATTTTATAAGGGCATATTAAAGTTGATTAGAGCGACACCGATTAGGATCCTACGGTTCCCTTTTCTGGCACCACTATTTTCTATTGGATTCACTTAGTCAAAATGAACTTACTAAACTCAACTTAATGCTAATTTAATTTAGACCGTGGGAAACTATGTTAGCAACCATAGGTTGCCTCCTCCGAGGGATTCCCGATCAGCCATTAGAGATGTCTTAATTTAGTTGAAGTTATAGTTTTGTGTGGTGTTTGTGATTAAATTTTGAGTTGTTTTATATTCTGAATGTTATGGGGGTGAATTTTATCTTGGTTGATTTTAGTTTTGGTTTTGGTTATGTGGCTATCCTGATAGCTTTAGTTTTCATGCAGGGTGGCATCGTTGTTTAGCATGCAAATTTACAGGTATAAAAGTACAATATGAGAAACACAGTATGAAAGTACAAGAAAGACAACGCTGAAAAACTGTAAAAGTGTATCTGGCGAGTCTTCTCATTCCACCACCTGAAACTTAAAATGCATGTCAAGGCAGTTTATGAAGAGCATGAAAAGTAAGGTTTTGGTAGCTTTCCTAACCCTATGTCATATCTTGGCGGGTCCTTTAGAAGTTTAGTTAAAGATGATGTTGCCAAGCAAAACATATTAAGTTTGGTAGATCTTTGACGTATCCAACAATTCTAGAGAAAGAAGCAGGACCGTGCTACTCTCTCGCTGCCTGGTGGAAAATCCCAAGCTTTTTTTAAACTTATTATGTTGCTTAATTATTCATCCTATAAATATCCTTAATTCTCAGTGAACATTGATTTCTTAATTATCCCTAATAATAGGTTAATTATCATTTATCATTCAATTTGAAGATTATGTGAGTGAATTCCCTTATAGGGGAAGTTAGTGTAATTTGAACACTTAGCCAAATTTTTAATCCTAATTGGGCTTAGTGG
>JXCR01140430.1:0-32115 GCA_002079205.1 Phalaenopsis hybrid cultivar
ATATATATATATATATAAAGGAGCAATGTTCGGCTCCTTAATTTTATTCTTGAAATAAAAATTACCAAAAAGGGAAAGAGTTACCAAATACACACCCAATACACTCACTCAAAAAGAAAAAAACCTAATGTTCCTCTTTCCAAAAAAGAAAAGATACGACCACCTCAAGGAAAAAAAACAACACATAGGAAAACAAAAACAAGAAAACCAACATACGGAGAATTAGCAACAGTGAAGGCTAAAGTAAGTCCATCAACAAAAAATGATTAAGATTACTAGAAAATTGATTAGAAACAACAACTAAGTTAAAAGAACTACCCAATTTAACTGCCTAATGAGCAACCATATTTCCTTCTCTTTTAGTATGATTCCATTGGAAGCATTAATTCTTGGACATCTCAGCAATTCTTTTCATTTGAAATTTGATACTCCTATATGGAACTTTCCTAGCATTGCATTATTGCCATAATAATAAGGAATCGGTTTTAAATATAATGTATTCCCATTCTTTCCTCATGGCAATTAGAAACACAAAAACCATTGCATCCACTTCAGCCACAATAAGAAAAATTGGAAAAACTGATGTTGTAAACCAACAAATGGCCAATCCGAGAAAATCTATGCATACTCCTCCAATTCCAGCTTTATTAGCATTCCAACTCCCATGCATAGTGATTTTAATGTAGGGGCCAGTCAGCTTCAACTAGATCACAACAAAATTAGGACAAAGAGTAGGCGTGTCAAAAACATTCAAATTAAGTAAGATGTCCTTAATTTTATCATTATATATGCATTTAAACCCACTAAAAGTAAGTTTATTTACCAAATAACTAATGATCATACCAAATTTTTTATTAACAGTTGGTACGTCTTCCTTAAAATTAAAATTGTTATGAGCAAACCAAGTAAAAAATACAGAAACGAAGGAATGTTGGGAAAGAAGGTATGACCAAGAGTTCTCCAGTTCTTAAGGATATCATCCACATCTTTATATATACCCTCATTTGGGCATCTTTTAAAAAAAGGCAAATGCATTACACTAAATCCTCTCGTCAAACCTACAACTAATAAACAAATGATTAATAGATTCTTTCTCTTCTCTTCAAAGTCAGCAACAAAAAACAATCCCAAGTCCTTTTAATTTTATTATGTCATTGTTGACCTCACTTTTGTTGAGGTCTAGTGTTTCTTCCTCAGAAGCCTAAGATCTAGCCATAGGAATTTCTTGTTGACTATCCTAGAGGACTAGTGATGGAAACCTATGTCGGCACTATTTTTGGGTGTGGAGTGGTTGCCCGTTGGAAGCTCTCGGTCGCCGGAATCGAAATCCCGTCGCTCGTTTTAGAAAGGAATTTCCGCTGGAAAGGTCCCCTAACTATAAACCAAAATACAAATGACACCAAGAGGGTGACCAATCCACAAAAGTATAACATACAAGAACATAAAAAAACTAAATAATGATAAAAAGAGAAGAGGAAGCCCCAAAAGAACTAGAGATCTTTGAGTTGATTAGCCTTGATTCTTAGATGAGGAGTCTCCAACTTATCACCATGAAGTAGGAGAGCAAGAGGGGAGGGGGACCTTGTTGCAACATAAATGGAGTTAGTATAAAGGCCATGTCTGGCAAGCCAATTAGCAAGTTGGTTTCCTTCTCTATAGATAAAAGACATATTGACTTTAAACAGCTTGTTGAGATTCTCAATTTTCTGTTTCCAATGTTTATGATGCCAAGAGGACAGTTGTTCAGTGTTGAGGAAAGTAATCAGTTGAATAGAGTCCACCTCAATCCACAGTTTATACCATTCAGCTTTCAGTGCAAAGGTAAGGGCCCAGTAAATAGCAATAAGCTCAGCTTCCAGAGCATCATGGGCCTCAGTAGGAGCATGAAAGAACAACAAGCATTTGCTCGAGGAATCTATAAACCCACCCCCACCCCAGTACCCCCATTCAAAAAAGCTACCATCAGCATTAATCTTCATGGTATGTTGATTAGGGGTTGCCAAATAACTTTCTCAATCTTGTTATGAATTTTATTTATAGTAGTCTGAGGCAAATTGATATTAGGGAAGTTGTTAAGTTGAATCAGCTTGTTTAAGTTGGAAGCACAGTTTCTAGTAACCTTGGAATGATGAATAGGCTTGTCTTCATGTTTTCTACTGTTTCTGCAAATCCACTAGAACAAGGCAACAATAAAAGGGATAGAATCACCTTTCTTACTTTTCCAGCTATGCCATCCATCTTTTAGATTGGATCAGTCCTTATCCAAGCCCTTAACTTTAATCTTAGTAAGAGGTGTCTTCCATACCTCTTGAGCAAACTCATAGTTAAAGAAGAGGTGGTTGTTGTCCTCTTCAAATCTCTCGCAAAGATAGCAACTAGAAGGCCCTCTCAAACCCTCAAGTTTAAGAATATCATCAGTTGGCAGCAGATTGTTGAAGAACCTCCAACGAAAGAATGATATGAGGGGGATAGATATATGTTCCAAATGGCTTCACCCCAAGGGACTTGATGCCAACATTAAAGTTTGGCATATATAGCTTTAGTCAAACTTTGGTTAGCATAGCTATGCCAGATAACTTTGTCTTTCCTACCCTTATCAAAAACAATCTTAGTAACTTGATATAGGTGGGGCTCCTGTAGAATGGATTGGAGGTTAGTAATATACCAGGAGTCCCCCTCCTAAAGATCACAAACTAAAAGGTGAGGGTTGAAATCAGAGGGGGGGACGCCCTAGCCAGTCTTTAGGACATCAATGGTCTAGCCAGAAGTTCACTTGATCATTCCCTAAATCCTAAATGTACATTTCTTCAGCAAGGTGTCTAATTTTAAGCATATTAGTCCAAATTCTAGAGTCCCCCATTTTTCTGGAGATGAGAGATGAGTGTTGTCCCTTGCAGTATTTTCCTTTCATGAACTTAGCCTATAGGGAAGTTTGGGCTCTGAAATTGATCCACATCTTACAAAAATTAATTTGTGTGATTTTTTGAAGTGCCTTGAACCCCATCGTACCTGCCATGTTAGCTTTAGCTGCTTTTTGCCAAGAAGCCCAGTGGAGTTGCTGCCTTTGACCTGTCCAAAAGAAACTGTTAAAGACTCTTTCCAACTGAATTTGAATGCTTTTCTTCATATAATTGGTTTAGAGAATATAAGAGGTGAAGGTAGTTAAGATATTTCTGAGTAGAGTAATTCTAACCCCATTGGAAAGGAAAGAATGGGACCAGCTAGATAGGGTTTTCTGAATTTTCTGAAAAACCTCATCAAATTGGGTCAGCTTAGATCTCCCCCAAGTGAGATGAACCCCCAAATATTTTAAAGGGTCTTTGACAATGGCAAAACCAGTATAATGAAAGACCCAATGTTTACAATTGGTAGATGCCCTCTTGTTAAAGATAAGTTGGTATTTAGTAGGGAAAAACTCCATCCCAAAGTAATTCTGAAATTGTTTCAGACATTGGTAGACTTTTTTAACTGCATTTTTATAAACATTAGAGAATATCACAATATCGTCAAAAGTTAGTTTTATACATAAGGTGGGAGATAGCCATAGTGGATTTGTGATGAAATCTCGATTATTATTGATTGAGGATGACCCTGTCTAGCATTCTAGAGAAGTAATCCATAACAATAATAAAGATAGTGAGGGAGAGTGGGTCACCTTATTTGAGCCCTCTGGTAGCTTTGGAAGAACCCAGGCTTTGCCATTGATAAGAATAGAATGCTTGTTATTAATGAGCCACTTGTGGATGAGTTTACAGAAATCAAGTTAAAAACCTCTGGTAGCAAGAATCCTCAAAAACAAATTTCCAATCAATGGTGTCATAAGCTTTTTTAATATCTAGTTTATAGATAAGATTACCCCCCTACTGATTTTATCCAAATCCAAAATAAGTTCTTATGCCAGCAACACATTATTAGTGATGGATCTCCCTTTAATGAATGTAGTCTGGTTTGGGCATATAATCTTGTCAAGGTGAGGTTGGAATCTTCTTACTATGATCTTGCTGATGAGTTTACTTATGAAAGAAGTAAGGATGATAGGCTTGTAGTGTTCCCAAGTCTTTTGCAAATCTCCTATAGGAGTTAGAACAATAGAAGTATCTCTAAAATAGCTAGGGAGATTGACCCCCTGTGAAGAAACTCTTGATAGCCTCAATTACCTCCTTTTTAATAATGTGTCAAGCTTTTTCATAAAGTCAACAGTAAACAATAGATTTTAAGTTGTCAATGGTGTTTAAGGCATCCCAAATTTCATCATCAGAAGGGGGCTCAGTGAGTTTGAGCTGATTAGTGTAATCTAATTCTTCAGTAGAATAGTTTTCATAATCATTATTTTGATCAACTGAAGAGTTCAGTAAGGAGGTGTAGTACTTAACAACATCCAAAGCAAAAAGATCATTGTCATTAGTCCATCTACCCTCAGAAGAGTAGATAGAGTGAATGGTATTGCACTTCCTCTTGTATCTAATATAAGCATGGTAAAACTTAGTGTTTTTGTCACCTTCAGTAAAAATGGTAATAGAGGCATTTTGTTTGAGTAACAGATCTTGTATGTCAATAGCATTGAGCAGATTTGTCTGGGCAGTGAGCAGATCAACCTTAGTGGCAGTTTCATTCTGAACAACAGCTTTAAGTTTCTCTACATCCTTTTCAGCGGATAAGGCATTGGAAAAAACATTCTCAATAGTCTCTCAACCCCACTTTCTCAATGCTTTGCTTGTTTTCAGATGAAGGGGGCTATGTTTGATGAATAGGTCAGTATGGTCAATATCCATCCAATTAGAAGCAACACAGCTCATGAATAGGGGGTGAGTGGACCACATATTAAGATATCTGAAAGGGGGGTGATATGTGGTATTTCTAGGGGAAGTAATAGATATGAGAAGAGGTTTGTGATCAGAACCAGTGAATGTTAGGTGAGTAACAAAATTTAGGAGATAGTGCTTATGCCAACAGTCATTCACTAGCACCCTCTCAAGTCTTTCCCACAATAAACCCCTTTCCAAGTGAACTTAGGACCCTGGTACGCCAAATCAAACAAGTTAGCTTATTGTATCTGATCATTGAAGAAAGTCATTTTGGACAGATAAGGAGGTCTCCTCTAGATTTCTCTGTTGTAGAAGTGATACAGTTGAAATCTCCCCCAACCATCCAGGGAGAGTTCATATTAGTACTGATGAGATGTAAGCCCTCCCAAAGCTCCTGTCCACCAGCATTGAGACTTTCAGCATAAATGAAAGTTGCATACTCCAGGTGTCCTTAAATCAGAAGAGAGAGATGCATAAATTGTGGATGGTCAATAAGAGTACTCCACTGTATTTCTTTCCTACAAAAGAACCAAAATTTGTTATTCTTGTTAGCATAATATATATATATATATATATATATGACATCTGTTTGGTATGTAAAACCATTTTTATTAGGCAACAAGTTCCAATATTTAATATGAAAAATTAAATAGGGTTTATTTTAAACTGGATTTGGAAAAGCTTCCTATAAGGTCAATCCCCTATAGTTAATTACATCTTAGATAACCAGAGTCACCTAAGAATTCTCTCAATAAAAAATCAGAAAATGTTATCTTCAAAGAGGTCAAAATATAGGACTTTTAAACGAGATTTGGACAAAAAGGTGTGAAACTGGATTAGCTTAAATTTGGAACATTTTGTTGTAGAGTCCAGAGGAAGAACTAGGGGATGTCATAGATCCGGAGGAGAACCTCGGTGACTTCCCAAGCTATCCTAATGTTTGGCTTCAACTTTGAGGAGAAATATTTAGATGTTTTATCCTGCTAATTTTATTAATTTAGGGCTTACATTTGTGTGAAACGATCACACAAATAACCTGGAATATGTGAGGGTTTAGATCATGACGAACGACAATCTCAAAATTTTAACGACAAGTTAGGGCTTATATTGTGTAGCAAAGTTACACAAAAGTCTAAAGAAAAGGTTGAGCATTTATGTTGCATAAGCAAACAACCTCAAAATTCTATGGCTTGGTTATTTAATTCTAAGGAAACAAGTGTTATTTTAGATCCTCTTGCTGTTGAAAATGGCCATGTTGCCCACAACGTTAGCTCCAAGTTCCTCATCATGATGAGTTTAAGTTTTCTAATGTGTCAGTTTATGATGTCAAATCAGATGTCCCTATGGTTATGGTTCTTTAAATATTATGGGGCATATTAAAGTTGATTAGAGCGACACCGGTTAGGATCCTACCGTTCCCTTGTTCTGGTACCACTATTTTCTGTTGGATTCAATTAGTCCAAATGAGATTACTAAAATTAACTTAATGCGTTCCATACTTTGAATTAGACCGTGGGAAGCCTCGTTAGCAACTGTAGGTTACCTCCTCCGAGAGATTTGTGATCATCCAATAGAGAAGTCTTAATTTAGTTCCAATTGTTGTTTTGTGATGTTTGTGATTAAATTTTGAATTGTCTTATATTTTGAAAGTTGTGGTGGTATTTTTTTTGTTGGTTGAGTTTAGTTTTTGTGTTGGTTTTACGGCTATCATAGCAGTTTTGGTTTTCATGTAGGGTGACATCATCGTTTAACATGCAATTTTTACATGCATAAAAGTACAGTACGGAAAATATAAGAAAAGTCGGTACTTCAAATTGTAAAAACATACTTGGCGAGTCTTCTCATTCCACCACCTGAAATGTCAATACTTGCAAGGCATGTATATAATGTTGCAAGGGACTTAAGTTTCATGAGTAGATGAAGGTTTAGCTATCAAACCCCATGCTATGATTTTTTTTAATCCTAGAAGATCTTATTGGATAATTTTAGAACAAAATATGACAAGTTCAAATTATCCTTCAAAATATCCAAAAATTTCAAAGTGCTTGGGGTTTGACCCTGAACTATTTTGGAGATCTCTTGGATTATTTTGAGCCCATTTCTGAACTTATCACATTGTTCCATGAACCATCCCAGTTTAGAGTGTCACTACCCCGTTGTTCAAGGAAATGGTGATTATCAAAATTTTGATTTCAAGTGATGTGCATTTTTATCACATGGTCACATCATCCTCAATTTTGGGCTTAAGAAAAGTAAATTATCATCTTTATGACTTAAGCCCATTACTTAAGAATCATTTGATCTAAATTTACTTCCGAGTCATGAAAATTAGGAGGGTTATGATTTTGTTGATGTTGTGCAAGTGTTGTGAGTGGGTTTCTACCTTTTAGTCTCATTGTATTTCAATCATCCAAATATGGTTGTTAAGATCAAAATTACCAATTTTCTCATGATTAAGGCGTCAAAGTCTTAAAGTTAGCACTTTGCCCTTGAGGCACTTCACCTCATATCTCTTTAGACACAACTCAAATAACTTTAAGGGTTTAGAGTGTCATATCCATGAGGTAACTACAATGTTTAGAGGAGAACATGTGTACCTCTAAAAATTTTTATTTAATTTATATAATCATTTAAATTTAGAAGATAGGATTTTCAAAAGTTAATTTATTTAATTATCCAAAATAAAATTTATATTTTTGAAAAACATTATTAGAGGTTTTCTAAGGTTAAAGAAACACTTAGACAAAACATCATGATTTTTTGAATCAAATTTCCATTATTATTATTTTATTTTTAATCAATTTCAATAATTAATTTGAATATAAAATAATATTTTAATTGAAAAAAACATTTTTATATTTTTAATATTTTTCTCTGAATTTAGAAAACATAGAGAATCAAATCTTATATTTTTTTATTTTTAATTTGTTCATTATGATTATTTTAGTGGGAGGACATGAAAAATTCATTTTTAAGCATTTTAAAAAATTTATTTTTAACTTAAGAAAATTTGGAAAATTTTCCTAATAAATTCTAAATGATTAGGGCGACATTCTCAATCTAAGTTAGACACATTGGATGTGTGAAATTGGGTTTGACCTTAGGCATGGGGGTCTCAGTTTTGGATCCTCCAGTAACTAGGGTGGCTGTCCATGGCAAGGGAGGTGCCTAGGTGGCTTAGAAACCTCAGAGGAATCCATCACAACAATTAATTTGGGCTGGTGATAGGTTTCAAAGATATCTTTGGCTTAAGCAATTTAGGAAACATATCTCTTGATTTAGGGGACCTTTGGTCCAAAAATCATCTAGGGTGGGTTAAGTGAGTCTAGCTTTGTCACTAGGAACCAAAAGTTGGTTGTAGAAGTTCTGCCTGGATCAATTTAACATAGCTAGGTCAATTTTGGTGCATGGTCCAATTTGGGTCCAAATGGCCAAAGTTTGGGTTTGGGCTAGGCTAGCAATGACTTTGAGCCCAATTTATTGATCAAAATTGTGTAGATTATTGTTATGAAGATTTTTGGTGAAGGATTGAAGTGATTTTGAGTTTAATTGGAAGCTCAATTTGAAGGATTTTGGGATTTTGGGATTTTGGTCAATTTGGACATGTTGGACTAGACTTGGGTCTAGGTTGGTCTATGGTTGGGCTAAGTCCATACTGATAGCTGAAAATGGTCCGTAGGAATGTCATGAATAATTTTCAACATAAATTGTGTGTCAATTTTTAATTTGGTGGAATTTGGGGACATAACCAATTTCGGGCAAATTTGGGGATTTTTGGACTTTAATCAAAATTGAGAGCAATTGAGGCTTTACCAGGAATAATTGAGGGTTAAATTTGATGTGTAGGATTTTTATGAAGAGTTTAGAATTCAATTTAGGGAAAATCAAGTATGATATGGAGTTCAATTAGGTAAGATTAGGTCATAGGATCAAAATTGGGGGTTTGAGCTCAAACCTTGAGCCAATTATGCTTGGATTTGATTTAAATTTGTCATTTGAAAGATTAATTTGAATTTATGATTGAAATTGAGGGGAATTAGGGCCAAATTGATTGACATTTGAGATGAATTTGGGGAAATTGGGCCTTTAAAGGCTATTTGGGGGTTAAAATGGTCAAATTGGTCAAATTTGGTTCAATTGAAGGGTTCAAATTGGCTTTGCAGACATTTGGAGTGATTTTGGGTGTTTTGGTAAAGTTTGGGTGGCCAAGGGTATTTTTGTAATTTTGGTAAATTTGGGGGTATTTTGGTAATTTTGGGTGGTTTTGGGCAATTTTGGTATTTTTAAATGGTTTTAAATGATTTTTGTACCAATTTGGATATTTTGGGTGAATTTAAGCATTTTGACCAAATTTAAGGTTTCAAGGGCATTTAGGTAATTTGGGTGGATTTAGGGGCAATAGGCCAAGTTGGACAATTTGGTAGAATTGGGGTGCCAACCATCTTATATGAGCCATGGACTAATGAAATCCCTATTTGGGTCCTCTATGTACTGGTCTTGGCTAAACCCTAGCCTCGGGCTAGTGGGTTTAGGGGACCATCTACATGAGTCTCCCAAAAGATCAAGGGATCAAAGTCAACAATTTGGGTTCAGGGTTTGTGAGTGATTGTGGTTGAAAGAAAGTTTAAGTGAGTGAACTTTAAGTGAGTGAACTAACTCCAGACCAACACGCAGGGTCAATCCTAAGGTCAAGCAGTCCTATGAAAGCTCTCCTTAAGAACCTACATACTGACCCCACCTACTAAGTGCTAGAGGTTAGGACCAATATGTAGAACTTCTAGTCAGCAAGGAGGAGTTTAGAATTTCTAATGGTGAGAGTTCTTTTTCTAGTTTTCTAAGAATAGTGAACAAGAAAGTCCTATGACTAGACCTTAGGCAACTAAATAGGGAAAGCTAAACCTCAACAAAAACTGAAGTCAATAAATGGACCCCCAATAGGCGTGGTGTGCTTGGTAAGCACACCGCGCATATTGGTGTGGATCGACGAGATCAACAAAATCAATACAGACTCCTAAGTCAATGAACATAGAAGGAGTGTAGAATTTTAGTGCTAGTTGTTCCCGCTGAGGAGTTAGAAAGTGCATATCTGATTGAAATCAATGAGTAGGAACTCTCGCTAGGGATTGGAGTGTGAGCATTAAGTTATCAAATTTCAAGTGCTTATTGATGATGGGAATCAGTATTTAGGCGCTGAACCTAAGGTGAAAATTGAAATTTAGGTATCAATCCTAGATAGGTAAGTTGGAATTTAGGTACCGACCTCAAAAGTTGAGAGATGTGTGTAGAGAATTAGATGTCGTAGTCCCATTCAAGGGGATCTTTTACCAATCTCAGAGGGTTGAGAATAGGATGCAATGTTCCATTCAGGGGAGTCTTACTCCTATCTCGAAGATATGTATAGAGAATTGGATGTCATGGTCCCTTTCAAGGGGGTTACCAAACTTGGAAGGTTGAGAATAGGATACAATCCATTCAGAGGAGTCTTACTCCTATCTCAAAGATATGTTTAGAGAATTGGATGTCGTGGTCCCATTCAAGGGGGTCTTATACCAATCTAGGAAGGTTGAGAATAGGATGCGATGTTCCATTCAGAGGAGCCTTACACCTATCTCTAAGAAATGTGTAGAGAATTGGATGTCGTGGTCCCATTCAAGGGGGTCTTATACCAATCTCAGAAGGTTGAGAATAAGATGTGATGTTCCATTCAGGATAGTCTTACTCCTATCTCAAAGATATGTGTAGAGAATTAGATATCGTGGTCTCATTCAAGAGGTTCTTACACTAATCTTAGAAGGTTGAGAATAGGATCTGATGTTCCATTCAAGGGAGTCTTACTCCTATCTCGAAGATATATGTAGAGAATTGGATGTCGTGGTCCCCTTCAAGGGGATCTTATACCAATCTCAGAAGGTTGAGAACAGGATGTAATGTCCCATTCAAGGGCGTCTTACTCCCATCTCAAAGATATGGGTAGAGAATTGGATGTCGTAGTCCCATTCAAAGAAGTCTTATATTAATCTAAGAAGGTTGAGAATAGGATGTGATAGTCATTCAGGGGAGTTATACTCCTATCTCGAAGATATGTGTAGAGAATTGGATGTCGTGGTCCAATTTATGGGGGTCTTATACCAATCTCAAAAGGTTGAGAATAAGATGAGATATTCCATTCAGGGGAGTCTTACTCCCATCTCAAAGATATGTGTAAAGAATTAAATGTCGTGGTCCCATTCAAGGGGGTGTTACAACAATCTTAAAAGGTTGAGTTACATTAGGAAGGAAAGCTCTGTGGCCCAAATCCAACCCATGAAACAGTGGAAAGGAGGTTTGTGTCTCAGTATTTGGTTCAAGAATAGAAATGTAGTGCAGAAAGTTTGTGGTGTTGAGTCCATAAATATTTATCATGTGAAGATAGGTGTTGGTGAGGAAGATTTGTGAAACCTTGTGAGATTTTACGCAAAATGTGAAATTTTGCGGGGATTATGAAGAGAATTAGTGCAAATGAGAACAGTTGTGCTACGCGAGCAAAGAGTATAAGACCTCGAAATCGAGAGAATCAACTCAACAGATTTATTTTCTTTTCTTGTTATTTTTATCATATTTAATTATCAGAATATATTATTATATAAAAAAATGTTGGTTGGTTTCTTAAAAAAAAAGAGAATTTTATTTGAATTTTATTATTATCAAGTTTTTATTGTTTTGTTCTTTGGTCAGTGTAATCCCAAACAAACATATGGTTATGTGGCTTTCATCAATCGCACAAAAGGCAATTGAGCAAACTGAAAAAACTTTTGAAAGATATTTCATTAATCCGCTTTAGAGTTGTTATAAATTGAGTACAGGTCGATGTCTCAAAAGGTATAACATGCTGATCGCATCAAGGTACATTTGGAAATATCTCATGATGAGTACATAGAAGCTGAGCATATCCAATACATATATCATCATATCTGCAGCATCAAAATGCAGTACAAAAAGGTATCCTTTAAGTGTCTGTCTCTTGTGGGATGAGCTCTCGATTGATCTGACCTACTAAGGCAAGCTCCAGGATAGGAGTTTCCTTTGCATGTGCTTAGAGGTGCAACCCTCTCATAGCTCGTACGATAGTAGTTCTTCCAACTCTGAGTTTGATCAAAATCCGTATGGAATGTTGTTGTCATCCATTCTTCAGAAAGTCACGGGCACCCTACGACGTCGTACCTCTGGAATGCAGTGTTTGGCAATGTCTGCTCCATTTCCTTTAAGAACCAGCACTGAACCCACTGGTATTGGAATCTCCACGTACCCTTTTAACTCGTCAGGGCTAATGATATCAATTTCTTTTCCAAATAGAATGTTACTTTTGCTCATGAAAGAGACTATGCAGAAAAGCCTCAAAAAATCATGATGATCTATATGCGGACGAAATGCAATCTCCCTCGTCATACATGTTGATGATGCAACTATTAGGGATGAAATCAGGTAAAAGTATGCTCCATCAGAACATTCTATTGATCATCTATTTTATCATGGGAGATAGCATGCCCACCTGATCGTGCCTCAGAATCCTCAAGAAATTCCCTTGTCTGTACTTGGTGAAGTTGTACCAGCAGCCACATTGTATAGTTATCATGCCCTTCCCATGCATCCATTTTCGTGGCTCAGAATAGGTTCCTTCCATCAGAAGGTCTGCTCGACCTTTGTGTCTCAGATCAAATATGCAGTCAAGAATATTTTTTTCATCGCTTTCGGGGAAGACCCTGGAGTACAACTCCAAGCCTTCTAGTATATTGATGAATCCTCCTTGAACTTTTTCATATTATATCCATTGAGATTGCCAACTTCAACCCAGTAATTAAAGCTTCATATTCTGCTTTGTTGTTCTGTTTTTTTGTTAATACACAACATTGTCACGTGGTACGAGAACCTCAGCATACCCTTATCTGGCGTGATGAAGATCAAACCAATCCCTGCTTTGCTTGGTTCAACCGTGCCTGATTCTTTACCTTTTCTGGCTGACGAAGCTCCGTCAAAGTACATCTCCCAGTGTTGCTCACTGAAGAATTTCATTTATAATATTTGTTCATATAGTAGTTTGTCATTAAGAGGGGACCCAGTTGGAAGTCAGTGTACGGCGAGGAAGTCTTCTAAAATTTATCCCTTAACAACACGGAGGGGAACAAAAGTTATATTGAATTGCAATAAAATCATCAAAAATCTGGCTAGACGTTCAAAGAGTGTGGGTCGGGTCATCAAATATTACAACGGATTAACGTTTGAAATTAAGGTAATCCTATAAGAAAGCATGTAGTGTCTGAGCTTCTATGTGGCAAAAATCAAAGCTAGAAAATGCTTCTCAATAGGAGGATACCTTATCTCCATCAATATTAGATGATGACTTAAGTATTAGAGTGCATTTTCTTTACCCTCTTCATTGACTTGGGATAATAGACCTCCGGGAGAGTCATCCAGGGCCGCAGTATAAAGTATCAAAGGTTTCCCTAGGATAGGGGCTGCCAAAATAGGAGGTTTCATTAAATATTATTTAACATCCTCAAAATTCCATTGACACTTCTCTCCCTAAACAAGATTGGCATCCTTTTTAATTAATTTCAAGAAGGGTTGACACCTACTTGAGGGATTAGAAATAAATCATCTAAGATATGCCAACTTTCCTCGGAAGGAACGTAGTTATTTCATAGTTTTGGATGGAGGCATTTCTGAGATAGCTTTAATGTTATCCATGTCGATCTCAATTCCTCGATGGCGGACAACAAATCCTAAGAATTTCCTGAAAGTAACGCCGAAAACGCACTTTAAGGGATTCATCTTGAGGTCATATTATCGTAACCGTTTGAACATGATTCTCAATTCATACAGATGCTCTATCTTTCATTTAATTTTGATGAACAAATCATCCATGTAGCATTTCACTTGATTGTGAATTTGATCATCAAAAATCTTGGTCATAGCTCGTTCATATGTTGCTCCGACGTTCTTCAACCCGAACGGTATCACTGTGTAGCAGAAAATTCTAATAGTCGCTCTAAAGGTTGTAAGTGGTGCATCTTCTGGAGCCGTCTTGACTTGATTATACCCCGATGACCCATCCATGAAAGAGAAAATTTCATGTGTCGAAGCGATATCCACCATCA
The DNA here is from genome assembly GCA_002079205.1 of Phalaenopsis hybrid cultivar. Taxonomy (NCBI): domain Eukaryota; kingdom Viridiplantae; phylum Streptophyta; class Magnoliopsida; order Asparagales; family Orchidaceae; genus Phalaenopsis; species Phalaenopsis hybrid cultivar. The sequence goes on from JXCR01140430.1 coordinate 13,940, forward strand.
TTTCTAGTATTGACAACAAAAATTCATCCTTTAGACACACTTTGTTCAAATCCCTGAAGTCAACACATACATGAATTTGTCTATTTTTCTTCTTAACAGGTATGATGTTAGCTAACTAAGTAGGGTATTTCTCTTCTCTTAAAAAGTTAGTGTCTATCTTCACCTCGGCAATAACTTACTGTTCTATCTCAATCTTTGTCCACCCAAGCTTATGAACTACAACCTCTGCTGACAGTCCTAACATTTCAACATAACTCCATGTGAAGCAATCTTTGAATTCTGTTAATAGTTTGATCAATTCTAAAGGTTCTTCATCATTGAGTAAAGCACTTATAAATGTAAGTTGAGGTTGCTTTTCTGTCCTGAGGTTAATTTCCTTGAACTCATCAACAATTGATTTGATTTCTTTCACAAATTCTAGTGGAGCATCTTCTATTAGCTGATCAGTAGAATCATCCTCTTTATCGAGGCAGTCCTCTTTCAATTCACTAGTAACAATCACACAAAATTTTGAATCATAGTTTGGTCCAACTGTACCAAATCCGACACCCTCTTACAATTTAGGAGTTTGACTTTTAATATTCCATAATTTTTCAAAAAGTTTTAACTTATCTTTTGGTATTTATTTTGGCAAATGTCTTTATAGAATTAACTTTTGTACACAAGGTGAAAAGTAACCAAAACGCAATTCCACTGATTTATTAGGATCTACATCCAAATTTACATCATTTTGAAGATTAGTAGAAGTAGAAGCACGATAAAATTTGATTGGTTTTGAACCAGTGCTACGAACCTCCTTGACCTCTAAACTCTCAACCTTTTGAGGGAGAATCAGAGTAAGGGTCATGGTGTTCACATAGTGGTTTATCCGATCATAAATTGTCTCATATTTTCTTTTTTCCGTATCTTCTAAGGATATATTGTACTGAGGAGTCTTCTATTTTTTCATCTTCAGAAATGTCTTCATCACTAATATTGATGGTAGGCCTAGTTCGTTGATACGCCTAAAATACAAAGTGTTTTTAGACACATTTTTATACCTATTTTTGAGATATTGCGCTTCAATGGAAGGCGTTTTTGTGTTTTTCTTTTAGGTATAGGTAAAAAGGTGAAAAATGCATAAAGGAGTAAAAAAAAGATCAAATTTGGAGCGAATAGGTGAAAAATGTGCAAAAGTGTTTCGGCACGTAAGCGCCGGGTAAACAGAGAAGGGGCGCCTAAGCGTCAGAGGCCCCACGCTTAAGCTCCAGTGGTTGTTATTGGACGATTAAATTTAGTTTTTTTGAATTTTAAAGAGGTTTTCGAGGCACCTAATGGCTTAATAGGTGGTTACAACCACCACGGATGAAAAGTATTGCAAAAGGATGCATCCCTTAGGGAAATACATCGAATCTAGACACATTTTGAAGAGATACCAAGGCACCTTTTGGAGAATTATAAAATAAGGAAGATTGAGACTTTGAAAGTGGTCATGAAAGTACTAGAAAAGTTTTGAAAGTTCAAAAATTGAGGAGTTAGTTGGAGAGATTTTCAGACACCACATATTTATCCTTTTTTTTATTCTAGTTTTATATTGAGAGTGTTGTAAAAGAGAAGAGAATCAAAGGAACTTCAAGAGTTTGGCGGAGGACTTGAGATAAGTTTTTATCTTTTGTTTTTGAGTACTTTTGGTTTTAATTGATATTTTTTGTTGGTTTGACAATTATTTCTACTTTTAAACTAAAATGTAGTTTTGTTTTCTCTATTTATTCTGAGTAGTATTATTTATCTTTCTTCTTAAATGATAAGTAATTAAGTGTTGGATGGAAGTTGTGGAGAGTAATTATCTTTAATGGTGGAAGAAGTTATGATGTTTTAAATACATGTACTTCATTTACTTCTTCATTTGGTCAATACAAATGTTAAAATTTGTTGTGAGAACATGTAAGAATCGGGATGATGTTGTCTCAGTCAACAATTGTAAAGAATCACATGAGGTTGTTTGAATGAGAATGTAGTTCATATGATTGTATGCAACTAATTAGGGAAATATTCATTGAAGGGTGTAGAGTTAGAGGACTTTAAAGTGACAGGTGAAAGCCCCCAACTTGGTTTATTATTTTAGGTTCTCATACGAGAGGTTAGCCCCTAGGTGGAGGGAATCGAGGGAACTCTGGAGTGAGAGCTAGTATCTTCCCTGCCTAGTTGGTCTTTAAAACTATTCAAACTTTAAATTAGCCAATGTTTTTTATAACATCTCTAATAAGGGTAAAGAATATTATTTTTCCTATTTGACACAACACAATATGTATACTTCCACAACAAAATTTCTAAACTTATTACTGATTCATGATAAGGAGAAAAAGATTTTCATATTTAGTGTTTTTCTTCTACAAAAACTCAAGTTATCTTTTTAAGTTTGTACTACTTTTGTCAAAATATAAAAATTACCAAAAATATTTAAACTTTCTTTACTGCGAAAACGTCTTTAGTTTAAATAATTGTCTTTTTAAAAAATAGAAAGTTTTCTAAAAAGTGCATATTTCATATCTTCCCTGTGGGTTCGATACTTACGTCTTAATCAAAAAGTCTTATATTACTTGATAACGGTACATATACTTGCGTCGTATCCCAATTTATATAAATTAAAAGTTAAATTCTTATTTTTCTTCATGTTCATATTTTTTATTTTGTTGTGAAATAAAGAAATATAAGTGAAAAATATAATCAAAATTATTGTTATAGTGTTGCATATAAGCAGTAATTGGGGATCACGTTTTTGGCGCCGATGGCGGGAAAGTGAAGTGAAAATTGCAAAGAATATATTGATTTACAAGCAAATTTCTATTTTAAAAAATCTTTAAACTTTAGTTATTGTATTTTATTTTGTGTGTGTTTAGTTTTATTTTATTTTATGTTAGTGTATGCGTAGTTTAAGTTTTAAAGGACTAATGCCCTATGATTTTGAATTAGAGAGAACTGTTAGAAAAATCAGAAAAACCAAAAAAATTAAAAAACTTGAAAAATACAAAAAAATTATAGAAAAATCAGAACTTAAGGTGATTTACCACAAACATTTCTTTATAAATATTTTCCTCCATAAAAAATTGAGAAGCTTAGAAATGATATTACATCTTTTAACCAATTTGAAGGGTAATCTATTTATGAAGCATGAGAAAGATTTAAAGAACTCTTAAGAAAGTGTCCACACCATGTTATATCAGATTGATTAATAATTCAAACTTTTTATAATGGATTAACTAGATCTCTTAGATCAATTATCGATACTGCTACTGGTGGTTCACTGATGTCAAAACTATTTCATGATGCTTATGCTTTAATTAAATAAATGGCAACCAATAGTTTTCAATGACCTTCTGAGAGGGTGAATCCTATGAAAGTAGCCAATATTCATGAATCTAATGCATTTACTATGTTAGCAAATCAAGTTGTTGCAAATTCAAGAAAGTTAGACCAATTTGGAATAAATTTTTCTCAACCAATTTCCATGATTGAAAAGAATTCATTAGGTCAAATGGTAGATTCTCAAGCATCATTAAAAAATTTGAATGTCATAAATAACAAGCAGAGTAACCCATATTCAAATTATTATAAACTTGTTGGAAAAACTATCCCAACTTTAACTTGAATAACAATTCGGGAGGTAATAATTAGCAATGAGTGAACAACCAAGTAAACCCATTGAGAAACTAAAACAATCAAGGGAATAAAAATTATAGATCTACTTATTCTTTAGGTTTCAACAGTAATACATAAATTAAGGAAAAGAAGTTGTCTATAAAGAGGTGGTGTTACAAATGGGAAATCAATTACAATGTCAAGGAGCTACAATTTGGAATATTGGGAATCAACTTGGGCAAATAACAAATTCATTAAGTAATAGATCCCAAGGAACACTTCCTAGTAATATTTAATCAAATCCAAAAGACCAGAATAAAGAGCAAGTAAAAGTCGTTCAATGTAGAAGCAGAAGAGAGTTAGAAGGTAGGGTTCAAAAAGAAATTGAGGTTGAGAAAGAAGAAATTGAAGAATCAAAAGAGGACGAATGCTCCAAAAGATTCTGAAGGACCAATTTCAAGCATTATGTTAATTAAAAGTTATAATTAATATTCCATTTGTTGAAGTCTTAGAACAAATGCCAAGCTATGTAAAGTTTATGAAGGAAATTCTCAACAGGAAAAGGAAGTTTGAAGATAATGAGAATGTTGCACTTAGTGAGGAGTGCAGTGCTATAATTCAAAAAAATCTTCCTAAAAAGCTTAAAGATCCTGGTAGCTTTACAATTCCATGTGCAGTAGGAGACAGATTTTATGGGAAAGCTTTATGTGATTTAAGTGCAAGCATTAACCTTATGTCGTTATCAATATTCAAAAGATTGGGATTAGGAGAAATAACCCCTACTACTATAACTCTGAAGTTAGCAGATTCTTCAATAACATGCCATAAAGGAGTTATAGAAGATGTCCTAGTGAATGTGGATCAATTTATCTTTCTTGTTGATTTCATTATGCTAGATATTGAGGAGATAAAAAGATAACTATCATTTTGGGGAGAACTTTCCTACCAATAGGAAGAGCAATGATAGATGTGTAGAAAGGGGAATTAACAAAGCATGTCAATGATCAAACTGTTACTTTCAATATTTCAAGCTCAATGAAATATCCTGCAAAATGTAAAGATGATGAATCTTTTAGGATGGATGTTATAAGATATCTAAGTGAATGTCATTTTAAAACAACTTATGAAGAAAAATTGAAGAAAAGATTTGGAGTACAAGCAAGAAGAGGAATTAGATCGATGTGAAGAACTTTTTAAGGAAGATTCAAACTATGTTGGGGAAAGTTTTGAAATTTTGGACACTATAGACAAAAATAAATCGTTTTGTCCATCAATTCAAAAACCTTCAGAACTTGAGTTGAAGTTACTTCCTAAACATTTAAAATATGCCTTTTTAGGAGATTCCTCTTTGAGTTATAATTTCCTCAGAATTAAAGATCGAAGAAGAAGAAATTTTGATGAAAATTTTGAAAAATTTTAAGAAAGCCTTTGGATGAACAGTTGTTGATATTAAAGGAATAAGTCCTTCAATTTGCATGCATAAGTATCATATAGAAGAGAAATGCAAACCCAGGGCTGATCCTCAAAGGAGACTGGATCTTGTTATGAAAGAATTTGTTAAGAAAGAAACTTTAAAGTGGTTAGATGCTGGAATTATCTACCCTATTTTAGATAGTGCATGGGTTAGTCCAATTCACTATGTTCCTAAGAAAAGAGTAGTAACTGTAACTGTGATTGAACATAATGAATTAATATCTACTAGACAAGTTACAGTGTGGCGAATATGCATTGAGAAAATTAAAACTTGTCACTAGGAAAGATCATTTTCCACTACCCTTTCTAGATAAAATGCTTAATAAAATAGCTGGGCATAAATATTTTTGTTTTCGGGATGGATATACTAATTATCACCAAATATTTGATATTTTTGTTTTCTAGATGGATATACTAGTTAACACCAAATACAAATATCTCCCACAGATAAAGAGAAAACAACTTTTACCAATTCTTATGTACTTTTACTTTCAGAAGGATGCCCTTTGGTTTATGTAATGCCCCTACTACATTTCAAAGATGTATGATGACAATTGTTTTGTGATTTAATTGAAAAAGGGATTGAAGTATTCAAGAATGATTTTTTCAGTGTTTCGAACTTCATTTGAATCATGTTTAGAACATTTATCTAAAGTTCTTAAGCACTATGAAAAAATAAATTTAGTCCTTAATTAGGAAAAAATGCCAATTTATGGTAGCAGGAGGAATTATATTAGGTCATCAAATATCAGAAAATGGTATGGAAATTCATCTTGCTAAAATTCAAGTGATCGCTAATTTACTCTATCCAACAAATGTAAAGGAAATTAGGAGTTTTTTAGGACATGTTGCATTCTACAAGCAATATATTAAAAACTTTTCAAAGATTGCTACCTTTATGTCATTTACTAGAGAAAGATGCAATTTTGAATTTTGATGAGGAATGCCTAAAAGCTTTTAATTTATTAAAAGAAAAATTAATCACTACACGAATTATAGTTTCACCAAACTAGGGTAAACCTTTTGATTTGATGTGTGATGATATTGATTATGCTATAGGAGTTGTTTTAGGATAAAGATATGATAAAATTTTCAAAGTTATTTTTAATGCCTTTGATAAATCTAGATCATATTTGATTGGAACTCATTGTATAGTGCATACAGATCATTCTTCTATTAAGTACTAAATGAAGAAGATGGATGCTAAACCTAGACGTATAAGATGGATTCTTCTTTTGCAAGAATTTGAATTTAAAATAGTAGATCGAAAGGTTACTGAAAAAAAAATTGTTGATCATTTGTCCAAGCTTGAGTTAGAAAAACCTCTCTATTTTGAAAAAGAAATTAATGAACTTTTTTCCTATGAATAATTTTTCAGTATTAATTAGTGTCGTTTTCCGTGGTATGCCGAAATTGTGAACTTTTTTGTTAGTGATATTATACCCTATGGAATGACATACCAGCAAAAGAGGAAATTTATTTCTCAAGCTGAAACTTATTTTTGGGATGGCCCATTTTTATATAAGAAAGGAAAGGATCTAATTAGTCGAAGATGTGTACCATTAGAAGAAACTTATGAAATAGTCCAAAAATGTCATAATTCTGAATTTGGGGGACATGTTCGTGTTGATAAAATAACATACAAAATTTTACAATCTGGATTCTATTAGCCTACAATTTTTAAAGAAGTTAATGTTTATATCAAAACTTGTGGTAGATGTCAACAAGTAGGCAATATTTCTAGAAGTAATGAGATGCCCCTCAATTATATGTTAGAATTTGAAATATTTAATGTTTGGGGATTATATTTTATGAGACCATTTATATTATCTTTGAAAAATTTATATATTCTGTTAGTAGTGGGCTATATACCCAAAAGGATAGAAGTTGTTGCTTTACCTCGATGTGTTGCTCAAAGTATTGCAAAATTTTTGAAAATGACCGTATTTTGTAAGTTTGGGATGTCGAGAGTTATCATTATTGATGGGGGAAGTCATTTCAGAAATGTCATAATGGATAAGTTATTAAAAAAATATCATATAAATCATAGGATTGCTACTTCTTACCATCCTCAAACAAGTGGTTTGGTTGACTTATCCAATCGGAAAATTAAAAGAATTGTGGAAAAATCTGTGAATCCAACAAAAATGGATTGATCAGTCAAACTTGACTATGATTTGTGGGCTTATAAGGTTGCGTAGAGAACTCCTACAGGAATGTCCCCATATGGGCTAGTATTTTTAGGAGAGCTTGTCACTTACTAGTTAAACTTGAGCATAAAACATATTGGGTGATTAAAGAATTCAATTATAATTTGAAAGATGCTAGTGAGAAAAGATTATTGCAACTAAATGAGCTTGGAGAGATAAGGAATGAATCTTATGAGAGAGCCAAGATTTATAAAGTAAATATGAAGATGTGGCATGCTTGAAGGATTCTTACTAAAATTTTTCAGCCAGGGCAACACGTTTTGCTATATAATGCAAGGTTAACATTATTTCCAAGAAAACATAAGTCCAGGTGGATAGGCCCATTTGTTGTGATAAAATTTTATCCTTATATAGCTGTATATTAAAGATCCTAATATTTAAGATTAATGGACATTGACTGAAACCTTATTTTATAGGGGATCAACATAAACTTAATGATGGAATGATGTTGGGTCAACTAGAATAAGTACTGGGCTACGTCGTGCTGACGACGTAAAACCAAGCGCTTTGTGGGAGGCAACCCATAGTTATCAGAGTGTATTTATTTTGATTGTTGTTTTGTGTGTGACTAAGAAAATTGGGGTAGTATTTTTGAAACTATTATGTGTTATAAAAGATTTTAAGACTTTATTTACTGACCAATACTTGTTAGAATGAGAATTGGATGTTAAGTTGACTGGTGCAAAAGTGTGCATTGGCGCTTAAGCTCCAGATCCGGCGCTCAAGCATGACAGTTTAAACACATGTGCAAAATTAATATTCTAAATGGTTAAACTACCAATTAGTTTGCAAAAACGTGCCAAGGCAGTTTCTAAATGTTTCTAGGAGTTATTGGAAGGATTTGGTCCTATAAATAGAAGGGTTTTGTGAAGGAATTTCACCCCAAATCATTTCTAGTCCTGAAAGTCTAAGACAAAGTGAGATTTAGAGAAAATGTCTTCATGAGAGATATATTAAAAAAAGAAGGAAGAAACCATGAGGAAAAGGTTCATTAGTCCAAGTAATGTATTGAAGGGATATATAACAGAATGTATAATGGTTTCTTAGCCATTAGTATTGAAGGGATATCAGAGAAGATCAATAAAATTGAGAATACTATGACTTTCTTGAAGACCAATGTACTTGAGTTGCATGCACATCTATAGCATATTAGATGGCAATTGAAGATGCAATTTAGCCACACAAGTTATATAGACGAAGCAGATAAGGTGATGTTAGTAAAGTAGAAATGGATTGAAGAAGATAGTATCAGAGCTCGTTACCACCATCTGTTTTATCAACTCTATATTCCTGGAGAGACTAATGAAAGATAGGAATTTTTTCCTTCGAATGAAGAATGAAATTAAGTTTAGTGTTAGAATTTGTGTGTTAGAAGTTGTTGTTTTTAATTGGTTTAATGTTTAATTCTTATTTTTGGTATTTATGACTTCTTTATGTGTAATGATTGTTGTGTATTTGTATTTAGGAAAATTTTCTCATCCAAGTCTATTTGGAGTGAGAATTAAGTGTTTAAAAGTATTTGTACTTGTTTGTGAATTAATATAATTTTGTTTGTGTGAAAATTTGTGTTATTTTCAAGCCTTGAATTGAAATAGTTATTAGGGAGAATTTTGAGAGAGAGGGGAGTTATAGGAAGTTGAAAATAGTCATCTAAGTGCTATGACACCATTTAGGGGTGGTTTACTTAAGAAAATAGTGCATTTTACTTTAATTTTAAAATTTTAAAATTCGTACACAGGCTCCTAAGCGCCGCATCTTGCACTTAAGTACGAGCCAACCTGAGAGGCAGGCGCCTAAGCATCATCTACCTGTGCTTAAGCGCCGGTTCATGAAAACCAGTTTGCGAAAAGTTAAAAGTGAATTTTTTTCCTGAAAATCACCATTTTTACGCCTCGTCACCTTCAACCTCTCAAAATCACAATTTTGGAAGGCTATGGCACATCTAAAGTGAAGATTTCTTGGTGGAATCAAGTGAATTTGCTATATCTGAGTTCCTTGAGGTAAGAGCTTTACTTCTATGCAAAAATTTTGAATTTTCACCACGTATTTTGAGCACATTTGGAGAATTTCGAAAATTTACTATTCATGATGAAAAATGAGAAAAGTATCTATGGAAATTGCATGTGAAGTGTAGATTATACTTTGAAAGTTTAGTTTAGTAATTTGGACTTGATTTTCAAAATTATTTTTGGAATTTATAAAATTTGTACAATGGCACCAAGAATGAAGAGGAGCAAACAAAAGATCCCTTTTGATTCTAGTAAACTTGTTTGTCCGAAGGCTCAGGATCGGTACAATGATGCATTGCAATCACGGAAACTGATCAGGAACGGTGTTTTAGGAATCCAGGTGGAGACATAGAGGATTTCATCGTTCGGCGATAGTGGGAACGATTCTGCTGTTTCTCTGTTGTGGCAGTTATTTGTGTTGTTAGGGAGGTTTATGAAAACCTCTTTGAGGCTAAAGACAATAGTTTCATGGTTCAAGGAAAGTTGGTACCTATTTCACTAGAGGTAATCAACTTGTTTTATCATCTACCATCTGATACATTATGTTTTTATGCAAATTATAGTCCAAATGAAGTGGAGTTAGACGAGATTATTTCTTACTTGACTATTGGGAGAGGACTTTGGAAGATCACTAATGAGATGAGAGTCAACTTCCCAACTTCAAAGTTATGTGCACCTTCAAAGGCCTGGCACTATTTTATTTTTGCTTGTCTGCTACCAACAAATCATCTCAGTGAAGTGATCAGAGAGAGAGCAACGTTAAAATATTGTATCCAGGAAGGAAAGCTCATCAACATAAGAGCTTTGATTTATCAGACTATCATCAGTTCTGCCACTATCGTTACTATTACAGGTCTGGTATTTGCTTCCTTGATCTTTTCTTTGAGTGAGTGGGCTGGAGTTAAATATGATAGCTGGGAGGAAGTCTTGTTACTTCTAAAGGCCATCACTAAGGTGAATGTGAAGACTTATTATGAGCATTCTATTTTTGGCTGGAGAGGAGGATTTTCTTGGACTTATGGAAAGGAGACGCCTGCTGCTTCTACCTCTGCTGCTTCTACATCTAGATCATTTACCTCACGTGCTTCTACATCTAGAGGTGAGTCTACTGAGACCCAAGATCAATTATTACAGAGGATGATGGATAATATTTACTATGCCGCTGATTGGATACAAAATTTAGAGTGTTTTGCAAAGCATACTGATAGGTATAATAGGAGAAAAAGTGATTATGAAGGAAAATTTCACTCATCTTTTGAGAGCCTCATTAGAGGTAACCAAGGAGTGCAATTTACTCCATATCCTAGATACCCTAATTATGAGCCTGCAGAAGTTTAGGATAGCGGTGATTCAGAGGATGAGGAGTAGAACTGAGAGATTTATTTTAATGATTGTAATATTATATAAACTTTGTGGTTTGGGCTTGCTACATTTGCATCTCTGTGTTGATTTGAACTATTTGATGTGGTTTGGAATTTTATGTTTAAGTCAGAATTGTGATGTGATGTGTTTTCATGTTTTGTACTTGAGAAATGTATGTATGTTTACTTGTTTAGTTAGTGTGATGTGTGAGACTATTATTTTTTAATTGTATTGTAATGTTTGTGTTAGTTAGTAGTTTGTTTTAAAATTCTATGGTAGTAACTGTTGTGAGTTTTGTGATTTAGTTAGTTTAGAACTTAACTTAATTCTATGTCTATTTTAAAGTTGAAAATCTTGCTAACTTAGGTCTTAAATATTAAATTTTAGAAAGTGCTACCCTGTATTTTTCTTTTATCATGTTAGTGTGTTTGTTTTAATTTTTATACCCACTGTTTAGAAGTCTATTGAATCTCTACATGTTAAATTGAAATGAAAATATTAGAAAATTTGATCAAAAGTTAATTTTACTCCTATTTTTAGTTTTATACGTGTATCATTAGGGTATAACAATTCCAGAAAGTATGCTATTTTTATTTTCATTCCTGCTTATATATATTTGATGCTAAAGTGTTTATTCTAATAAAAATTTAAGTTTTGGGGAGATGAAAAATATTTTCAAAACTTTAATTTTATTTGTTCTCAAATGAACTACAAGTGAATTTGATTGCAAAAGAAAAATTGATCATGTATATGAAGTTATATTAGGGAAGTAAATTTGATTTTGGAAATGAGTAAAAGAATTTAGTTGAAATTTTGAGTGACGAAGAAAAACTTTTAAGTTAAAAGCTTTTAGTGTAGAAAATGATTAATATAAGTAACTATCTTTAGTAAGAAACATTGTAATTTTGAAAATTTTAGAAATTTAGACTTTTATTCTTAATATTTAAATTTTTTATTAAAAATAATTTTCAAAGCTATCATTATATTTATAAGTAAAAGTTTTGTATCAAGACTTTGCTTTAGGAATGGAAAAGTAGAATTCAAAATTATTAAAGGTCTATCCAGCTATAGTAATCATTGCCTAAAAAGAAAAGAAAAGAAAAGGAGAAAAAGAAAAAAAAAAGAAGAGAAAAATATAAAAAAGAGAAAAGAAAAAAATAAAGAAAAATAAAAGAATATAAGGGAGGAGAAGCTTGAGGATTAGTGCCTAATCAAAAACTGGTTCTACATTTGATCTTTTTGAAGTATAACACTTGAGAAAATCTTAAGCTTATAGATATAATATAGTAAGTAAAATTATTCTTAATAAAAATTTTTAAGTGGAGATAATAAAAGAACTAAATTTTAAATTTGGAAGATTTACAATATTTCTAAATTAGATAGGAATTCATATTTTCATCTTTCTTAACATAAAAAATTTCTAAACTTTAAGTTGGTTTCATTTACTGAATATTGTTTATAAATTGGACTACTATATTTCTAAATCTAAATTTTAATAACTCCTAAAGAAACTCATTTACATATCATATATATTTCATTTTTAAAGATTGAAGTGTCAAGTTTGGGGGATTTTGATACGTCTAAATATATAGTGTTCTTAGACACATTTTTATACATATTTTTTAGATATTGTGTTTAATGGAAGGTATTTTTGTGTTTTTATTTCAGGTACAGGTAAAAAGGTGAAAAATGCTTAAAGAAGTGAATAATGATCAAATTTGGAGCAAATAGGTGAAAAATAAGCAAAAGTGTTTTGGCGCCTAGCATCGGGTAATTAGAGAAGGCCGCGCCTAAGCGTCAAAGGCCCCACGCTTAAGTACCACTGGCTGTTATTGGACGAGTAAATTTAGTTCTTAAGAATTTTGAAGAGGTTTTTGAGGCACCTGTTGGCTTAATAGGTAGTTACAACCACCGTGGATGAAAATTATTGTGAAAGGATGCATCTTTTGGGGAAATACATCAAATCAAGAAACATTTTGAAGAGATAACAAGAATACTTTTAGAGAATTATAAAATAAGGAAGATTGGGACTTTGAAAGAGGTCCTGAAAGTGTTGGAAAAGTTTTGAAAGTTCAAAAATTTGGGAGTTAGTTGGAGAGATTTTCAGGCACCACCAATTTATCCTTTTCCTTATTTATAGTTTTATGTTGAGAGTGTTGCAAAAGATAAGAGTTCAAATGAACTTCAAGAGTTTGGTGCAGGACTTGAGATAAGTTATTTTGTTTTGGACTATTTTTTGTTTCAATTGAGACTTGTTGTTAGTTTGACAATGATTTTTACTTTAAAACTAAAGTGTGGTTTTGTTTTCTCCATGGATTCTGAGTAGTTTTCTTTATCTTTCTTCTTAAAATGATATGTAATTAAGTGTTGGATGGAAGTTATGGAGAGTATTGATCTTTAATGTTAGAAGAAGTTGTGTGATTTAAATCCATGTATTTCATTTACTACTTGATTAGGCCAATCCAGTTGTTAAAATTTGTTGTGATAACATGTGTTGGTCGTCGGGAGCTAATTCACTCACTACTCTCATCTACACTCACCTACACTCATAACCCTAAGCTCAAATTTCTAGCCCGGATCCCTTGATCTTTTGGGATACTCATGTAGATGGTCCCCTAAACCTACTAGCCCTAGGGCTATGGTTTAGCTAAGACCACTATGCAGTGGACCCAAATTTGGATTTCCATTGGTCCATGGAATTTTGGTGATGATTGGTACCTCAAATCTGCCAAAATACTCATCTTGGCCTTTTACCCCTAAAACACCCCCAAATTACCAAAATACCCCTCTTGGACCCAAAATTCCAAAAATTCTAAAAAATCCCAAAAAATTCCAATAAATCCGAAATATTCCCAATTTTATTTCTCTCAACTACCACATGACCCAATTTGGCCAATTTGACCATCTTTAACCAAAATCCCTAAATTGCCATTTAAGGGTCCAAATTTCCCCAAATTCAACTCAAATGTCCATCAATTTGATCTCAATTAACCAGATTCAAATTTCCCCAAATCCAACTCAAATGTCCATCAATTTGATCTTAGCCCAATTACAATCCTAACTCAAATTCACTTTTAATATGACCAAATTAAACCAAATACAAGCTAAATTGGTCCATGATTTGTACCTAATTTTGATTTGAGTCAAAACCCCAATTTTGACCATATGACCTAATCTCACCAAATTGAACCCATAGCCTAGTCAACTGGGCTCAATTAATGTTGAAAAATCTTTATAACATTCCTATACATCAAAATAAATAGTCAATTGACATTTTTGAAGTCTCAAATCCATTTGATTTTGGCCTAAATCCAAAATTCCCAAACTTAGCCCCAAATTGGCTAATTCCACAAATTTCACCCAATTGATTGCCTTAACCTCCAAATTGGCATTCAATTCATGTTGAAAACTCAAATTTTATCTAAATTGATTGCCTTAATCTTTAAATTGGCATAAAATTCATATTGGAAACTCTTCATGAGGTCCCTATTGACCATTTAAAATAATAAATTTGGACTTAGCCCAATCTAACCCAACCTAGACCCAAGCCTAGCCCAACATGACCAAATTGATTAAAGTTCAAAANTGGATTCCTCCAAGTTCCCTAAGCTCCTAGCCACCTCCCCCTGGCTCTTCGGCCAACCTGGTGGCCAGAAAAGCCCAAAACTGAGAGCCACCCCCATGACACCTCACCCAAATCGAACCTAGAGGCCAACTCATCCAAATCAAACTGTGGAGCTCTTCTGTCCTCCTCCTAAGCACCACAATGCACCCAAACTTATGTCCTGAGAGCCACCCCGTGGCCATTTTTATAAAAAATCACCTCCCACGGCCATGGGAGGTGTGCTGAAATTTCCTTAGAGAGGCCTCTCCAAACTTCATGCAGAGCTTCCCTAAGATCTTCTCAGTGCATTTCAACCATTTTCCCTCACCCATTCCTAGTGTCGGAGTTCAATTTTGAGCTTAAAACCTTGTCGGAAACCAGGATAGAACCCAACACACCTCCACAGTCCATCAAACATAAATTAACTTCACCCACACCTTCACAATAGTGAAAAAAGCTAAAGCCCCATCAAATCCCCCTTCCACAGAGCCTCTACCATAGCTCTAGACCAACATTGAATCGAGCTTGGTCGAATTCATACCTAGGCCTTACCCCAGGACCAGGGACTCAATATCTAGCCTCCTTAGACCCTAAAAAATGTGTCGAGTGCCTCTGATTGAAGCCTCACTTCTTAGAGCAAAGGTATAAAACTTCTCTTCCTCCCGAGCTTATTTTGATTCTCCATTTAATTAAGCTTGACTTCATGGCACCTTAACCATATGGATGTGTTCGTCTCACTTAGACGAGTCTATATGATCAAACCCAAAGTGATTTGGTTAAGTTTAGGCTGAGATCTTAGGGTTTTAGTGTGGACGGGCACGAGATCATTCTGTCGGGGATGATGACGGGGAGCCGTTCAATCAAGCGTGTATCAAATGGACGGGGAAGATTGAGTCGGACAGCGCTTCGGGACATAAACCGCTGGCCGAGTCAGCAGCTACGTGGACGGTGGCGTCCAACCAGAGTGCGCCACGCATGCCTTCGGAGCTGCCTAGGATTTAGTCAGCACGTGTGGTTTAAATAGATAAAAAGGGCTTTTCTTATTTATTTAAATACCCTTAACTTAGAAAATTCATAATTTTGTGTAGAAAAACCACGAAAATAAAATAAAAAAACCCACTTACTCAGTGAACAGAGGAGAATAATGTGGAATAAATTTCAAGTCCATTTGATGCATATTTTATTTTTAATTAATTAANTACCTACTTGCTTAGTGAACAAAGGAGAACAATGTGGAACAAATTTCAAGTCCATTTGATGCATATTTTATTTTTAATAAATTAAACACTATTTGGGATCATTTGATTCTCCATGCATAACGGCACATCACCTTGGCTTGGAATTTTAGCATGTTGTAGCCTCTGTGAGGGGAAGTATTCGTTGATTTTTCCAAAGTCAGAGAGGAGGTTCCTATACAGAAACCCATATTTTTCAAGTTATTTCACATTATTTCTTTAAAATAATCATGAAAATTAGCATATTGATATTAAATCCTAAGAAAAATTTTGGAAGGTCCACCATGACTAGAGAAACCTTTGAAAATAATTTTATGGTTCCAGTTGTTTAAAATATCAAAAAAATATAAAATTTGCTTTTTTGGGCTCTCTGATCTTAGAGAGATTTTAAAAAATACAAATCCTAATTTTCACCACTTAAAATATTTTATTTTTACTAAATAGCCTAGATATTAAAATAATTTTAATAAATCACAGATAATTCAAAAAAATTATGAAATTTGATACAAAGGTTTATTTGGTCTAGGTCTACATCCAGTAAAAATTTCAAGGGGTTATAATTTAACTTTGTCAAGTTAGGAATTTTCTTTGAAAAATCCTATTTTTGCATTAAAATAATTACATAAATTAAATTAAAATTTAAAAAATCAAATTTTCTCCTCTGATGTCTCAATTGACCCATGAATGAGGTAGGATACAAATTTGAAAGTCATTTGAATTGAATTTGACAAATTATGAAGTGTTAGAGCCTTAGGGGCGAATGTGTAATTTTGGAAATGTTGCCTTAATTAACCTTTAGGCTTAATTCAAAGAGGGGAATGGGTAACCTCTGATATTAATCAATTGATTTGATACTTGAAACACAAGGCATTAATTGGTAGAAACCAATCTCACTTTCTTAATTAAGAATAATAAATTTCTAAATTATTAAAATTTGGAAGTTTATTAAAATTAAATGATCCTGGACTTAAGGGTATGAATTTTAAATTCAATAATTAATCAATTTAATAACCCTATCTTGATTTTCAAATAAAATCCAAATCATGAACACTTAAAGCTTAACCCATATTTTAAAAAACTAATTAAGACACTCACCTAGGTCTTAAGGGCTTAGTGGTGACTTAGGCTAAATCAAGATTGAATTAAACAAGGATTAGAGAAATAAACATAATTATATCAAACATCCTTGGAACACCACTAAGCCCAATTACTAAGACACTCACCTAGGTCTTAAGGGCTTAGTGGTGACTTAGGCTAAATCAAAATTGACTAAAAAGAATTAGAGAAATAAACATAATTAAATAAAACATCCTTGAAACACCACTAAGCCCAATTAGGATTAAGAATTTGACTAAGTGTTCAAATTACACTAACTTTCCCTTCAAGGGAACTCACTCACATAATTTTCAAATTAAATGATAAATGACAAATACCCCTTTCTTAGGGATAATTGAGACATCAATGTTCACTGAGTAATAAGGATATTTATAGGATGAACCATTAAGCAATGCAATAAGTTTAAATGGACTAAAGGCTTTTCACCAGTTGGTGAGAAGGAGGCATGGACCTGCTTCCCTCTCCTAACTTATTAGATACCTCAGAGGCCTACTAAACTTAATTTTCTTTTACTCAATGGAATCATCCTTAATTAAATTTCTAAGGACCCACTAAGATATGACATAAGTTTAGGAAAATTACCAAAATTTTACCTTTCCTTCTCTTCATAAACTGCCTTAACATGCATTTTAAGTTTCAGGTGGTGGAAGGAGAAGACTCGTCAGGTACACTTTTACAATTTTCAGTGTTGTCTTTCTTATACTTTCATACTATACTTTTATACCTGCAAATTTGCATGCTAAACAATAATGTCACCCTGCATGAAAACTAAAACCATCAGGATAGCCACATATCCATAACCATAACCAAAACTAAAACTAAAATCAACCAAGATAAAATCCACCGCCACAACATGCAAAATATAAAAAAACTCAAAATTTAATCTCAAACATCACACAAAACCATAACTTTAGCTAAATTCAGATGTCTCTATCGGATGATCTGGAATCTCTCGGAGGAGGTAACCAATGGTTGTTAACGAGGCTTCCCAAGGTTTAAATGAAATTATGAAACTCATTAAGTTGAGTTTAGTAAGTTCATTTGGACTAAGTGAATCCAATAGAAAATAGTGATGTCGAAACGAGGGAACAGTAAGACCCAAACTGGTGTCTCTCTAATCAACTTTAATATACCCTCATAAAATTTAAAGAACTTCAACCATAGGGCCACCTGAATTGATGTTACAACTTGACACACTAGATAACTCAAACTTGTCGCGGCAAGGAACTTGGAGCTAGCATGGTGGGCAGAACAACCATCTTCAATAGCAAAACCTGTCTTCCCAACTAAACCAATCTTCCTTCCTTAGACTTAAACAACAAAGCCATAGGACTTCAAGGTTGCTTGCTTATGCAATGTAAATCCTCACCTTATCTTTAGGCCTTTCTATAGACCTGCTATATAATATAAGCCCTAACTCGTCTTAGGATTTCAAGGTTTTCGTTCATCATGACCTAAATCCTCACATCTTCCAGGCTATTTGTGTTATCATTTCAGACAAATGTAAGCCCTAACTAATAAAATTGGCAGGATGAAACACCTAAATACT